>JAPZIH010001086.1:0-62137 GCA_027410445.1 Discoglossus pictus
TCTAAAATACATCCCCCAATCTATATACAATACATCCTATCTATATCAAATTACATGACCACAATCTAATATACAATACATCCTATCTATCTAAAACACATCCAACAATCTAATATACAATACATCTATCTATCTAAAATACATCCCAAAATCTAATATACAATACATTCCTATCTATCTAAAATACATGACCACAATCTAATATACAAATACATCCTATCTATATAAATACGAGTCCCACAATCTTAATATACAAATACTTCCTATCTATATAAAATACATCCAACAATCTAATATAACAATACATCCTATCTATATAAAATACATCCCACAAATCTAATACACAATCATCCTATCTATATAAAATACATCCCACTATCTAATATACAATACATCCTATCTATATAAATACATCACACAATCTAATATACAATACATCCTATCTATCTAAAATACATCCCACAATCTAATATACAATACATCCTATCTATCTAAAATACATCCAACATTCTAATATATAATACATCCTATCTATATAAAATACATCCCACAATCTAATATACAATACATCCTATCTAAAATACATCCCACAATCTAATATACAATACATCCTATCTATCTAAAATACATCCCACAATCTAATATACAATACATCCTATCTATAAAATACATCCACAATCTAATATACAATACATCATCTATATAAAAATACATCCCACAATCTAATATACAATACATCCTATCTATATAAAATACATCCAACAATCTAATATACAATACATCCTATCTATATAAAATACATCCCACAATCTAATATACAATACATCCTATCTATATACAATACATCCCACAATCTAATATACAATAAATCCTATCTATCTAAAATACATCCCACAATCTAATATACAATACATCCTATCTATCTAAAATACATCCCACAATCTAATATACAATACATCCTATCTATATAAAATACATCCCACAATCTAATATAAATACATCCTATCTATCTAAAATACATCCACAATCTAATATACAATACATCCTATCTATATAAAATACATCCCACAATCTAATATACAATACATCCTATCTATATAAAATACACCCCTATCTAATATACAATACATCCTATCTATATAAAATACATCCCACAATCTAATATACAATACATCCTATCTATATAAAATACATCCCACAATCTAATATACAATACATCCTATCTATATAAAATACATCCCACAATCTAATATACAATACATCCTATCTATATAAAATACATCCCACAATCTAATATATAATACATCCTATCTATCTAAAATACATCCCACAATCTAATATACAATACATCCTATCTATCTAAAATACATCCCACAATCTAATATACAATACATCCTATCTATATAAAATACATCCCACAATCTAATATACAATACATCCTATCTATATAAAATACATCCCACAATCTAATATACAATACATCCTATCTATATAAAATACATCCCACAATCTAATATACAATACATCCTATCTATATAAAATACATCCCACAATCTAATATACAATACATCCTATCTATATAAAATACATCACACAATCTAATATACAATACATCCTATCTATCTAAAATACATCCCACAATCTAATATACAATACATCCTATCTATCTAAAATACATCCCACAATCTAATATATAATACATCCTATCTATCTAAAATACATCCCACAATCTAATATACAATACATTCTATCTATATAAAATACATCCCACAATCTAATATACAATACATCCTATCTATCTAAAATACATCCCACAATCTAATATATAATACATCCTATCTATCTAAAATACATCCCACAATCTAATATACAATACATCCTATCTATCTAAAATACATCCCACAATTTAATATACAATACATCCTATCTATATAAAATACATCCCACAATCTATATACAATACATCCTATCTATATAAAATACATCCCACAATCTAATATACAATACATCCTATCTATCTAAAATACATCCCACAATCTAATATATAATACATCCTATCTATCTAAAATACATCCCACAATCTAATATACAATACATCCTATCTATCTAAAATACATCCCACAATTTAATATACAATACATCCTATCTATATAAAATACATCCCACAATCTAATATATAATACATCCTATCTATATAAAATACACCCCCCAATGTAACATACAATAAAAGCTATCTCTAAATAAAATCCTCTTATTCTAAGCTAAAATAAAATAATTAAGACCACTTACCTTTGCAGATGTCCCTTCAGATCAGCAACCTAGGGTAAAAAAGATTTAAAAAATTACTACAACACTTTTACAGAAAATAAATAAACATGTATAGAGCCCCATGCGTGATAGGGTATTTTTTTATTTTTATTAGGGGTCCTTGAAGGCAGGAAATTATCTTATCTCGGATCCCTTCTTGGGTAAGTTGTAGGTGGCTGGGCGGTCCGGGGTAGTGGAGCCTTGTTTTCGTTTTTTTCGGCGGCCATTTTTTCTCTCGCTTAGGGGATTTTCGTGTGTCTGAACTCGGGACTTTGGACTTAAATTGAGGTATAACTTCACTTTCAGAGGTCCTGGGTGCCCCCCCCCCCCCCCCCCCCTTGCTGTGGGTAAGCGTTTTACGTATTTTTTATGGGTATTTATTGTGTTTTTTCTGTTTCCAGGTGCGCGCGGTTCGGCAGTTAAGGTAGTATTTTTTCGAGGTCTTGCAATTGCTCCGTGTATAACAGCTCGCTTCGCTACGCAAGGCTCGCCGGCAATGAGCGCCTTTGACGCTCATTGCCTTAGTGCTACGGGTTTAACGGGTTTAACAGCGCTCATCCCTAAGCTCACAAAGCGTGACGACGATTCAGAGTTTGATAACTATTATATGTGATACACACACACATTTATATATATATATATATATATATACACACACACATACACACATTTATATATACACACACACACATGACGGCAATAAGATTGTAAGGGCAGTACATTTTGTTGGTGTTCCAAGATGCTTCGGCACTCATTGCGAGCCTCGCGCTGAGCGCCTTCGGAGATGCCCTCGCAATCTGACAGAGCAAAGAAGATATATATTATTTTATTTTTTTTCTTCCCTCCACCTAAAAGATTTCAGTTTTTTTTTCAAATGAGTTGTACAGTTTATAGGTCAACAGGGGTGTGTAGACTTTTTATATCCACTGTATATACACACACATACACATTTATAGTTATATATATATATATATATATAGTTATTTGTCTATATATTCTCACGCACACCCGGTCTCGCCCCATTCCTTAGTCACAGCCATAAATCTTTCTTTATGACATGTTTTCATATTCCCCCCCGGGTGTTTTTTTCTAACAATAATCCTGTGTTACCTAGACAGGTGACAGGTCGGGCTCAGGGGGTGTTTCTATCTGTGATTTTCCCCTGTTTTTAGTTTTGATAAAATCTCCGTCTTTGTTGTGAATTAAATCCATTTCTCTGGGTGCGGCCTGAGCCAGCCGGGTATATCTGGGGTTATTGCCTGGTATTTCAGGTCTGGGCTATTGATACCAATGTGTGTGGCCCAAATGAACTAGAAGTCATCACATTAACACTTTGAGCAGCTCAGCAGTCCCCCCCCCCAAATAACACCCCAATCAAGCTTCACTTCGCACTAGACCCCTCCCCCATTAATACCCAGTTTAGTAATCACATATATAGTTGTGAGCGTACGAGTTGTTGCTAACGCTGCGGGCTCGCTACGCGAGTCGCGGCCCTCGCAAAGCGAGGGCCGCGACTCGCGTAGCGAGCTGCGGCCCTCGCGTAGCGAGGGCCGCGGCTCGCGCAGCGAGCCGAGGCCCTCGCGAAGCGAGGGCACTGCCCGAGGGTCTCAGTTGCTGGCATGGAGCGCCGAAGGCGCTCCATGCCAGCAACTGAGGACCCTCGCGAAGCGAGGGCCTCAGTTGCTTGCATGGAGCGCCGTAGGCGCTCCATGCCAGCACCTGAGGACCTCGCAAAGCGAGGGCCGCAGTTGCTGGCATGGAGCGCCTACGGCGCTCCTTGCCAGCAACTGCGACCCTCGCAAACTTCACGTCGCAACCCAAACAGTACGACACACACATTACGACACTCGCAAACAACATACGACACAAGTTCACACACATTACGGACTCGCAACACTCGGACGCAACTCGCGAACATTACAAAATGTAAAACACAATACATACACACACCACATACATAAAAAACTTACCTACACCAAGAGGGAGCACCCAGCACCTCAAAAATACAACTTACACCTCGATTTTACTTCAAATAAAACAGTTTAGAGACTAAAAAAAAAAACGAAGCGAGAGAAAAAATGGCCGCCGAACAAAACGAAAAC
Source organism: Discoglossus pictus (assembly GCA_027410445.1). Lineage (NCBI taxonomy): Eukaryota > Metazoa > Chordata > Amphibia > Anura > Alytidae > Discoglossus > Discoglossus pictus. The sequence goes on from JAPZIH010001086.1 coordinate 4,410, forward strand.
GAGGCTACAGCACTCTAAACTCCCAAAACACCACAAGAAACTCGCAAAACACCACAAAACACCTACGGATATTCCGATACAAACGTATAACACACATTACTCGCCATTTGACGCCAATGCGGAAGTACACGACAACGGTTTGGGCTCGCGCACGCACAGTGTTACACTGCACACATTCAGCACGCTTACACAGCAGATCCACACCACTAATGCTGCAGCAACATCAAAACACATTCACAGCTCTTCCACACAATGCTTTAAAATAGGTAAAGTATATTCATTTATTAATGTATTATATATTTCATTATTACACACTAAACAGCATTAGCTACCTTACAATTTCATTGCCGTCATTTTTTGACGGGCAATTCGCTAGTATCTAATAAAGCTCACTTTTATAAAAGGCAAAATGTTTTTAGAATAAAGACCCCTTAGCTAACATAACCTCACTAAAGACCCCATAGAAAATGATAAGGGTCAGAGAGGGTCATCTTCTCCTTACAAAAGAGACCACCAGTCCAGAGGTTGGATGTAATCCCTGACAACACTTGACAGCCAATCAAAGTGCTTCAATGTTAGATGGAGCTCCTTGTGGGAGGAGCTTATTTGGAGTATTTGAGGTCATCACTTGGTAACACTGTCATGGTGATGATAAACATCATGTCCATGCCTAAAGATTTTTAGTTGGTTGCACCAAATCCTTATTAGAAATTGTTTTTGGGGGTCATAGAAAGGATCAAGGCCCGGGAGATTGAGATGATGGGATCCAAAACCTGGGCAGCCATGCTGCAAGAGTTGCGGAGGGTCGATGAGGATGGTCAGCAGCTGGGTCATCTCTGTCATTGGGCGGTAACACCCCTGCTGGGGCCCCTCCAAGTGATCGGCTGGAAGATGAGGATGAGCTAATACACTGGTACCACCGGGTGACTGTGGACGTCTTGCCGGGGGAATTGACTGCTGACTTGGGTCATCGGATCGGAGCTAGAGAGTGAATGGACCTTAAACTCTCCTAGTGGAGCTTGAAACCCACCTGGAACCTCTCAGTTGAAGCTATTCTACCAAAGCTTCACAAGGAGATATCCATGACTTTACATTGACCCATCTGAATGGGTGAGGTGGTAGGTCAGCTGAGTGGACGAGCCAGTATCATGTACCAGGCCATGCCCCATGACCTTGTGAGGACTACGAAAAGGTCAGTCGGGTATTGCTGGTTCACTACGCTATTATCTCAAAGACACCGATTTAGGGGAATAAGCGAAGACCTGGGGGACACATATGCTGAGCTGAGCTGGACATTCTGACACTTGTGACGGGACAAGAATGAAGGAGTGGATCTTGGACCAGCTTCCCTTCATCACTGACATGGCTGGTTGATTGCCGGTCAGTGCCGATATCCAAGGGGAAAACTAAGGACTACGTACCCTAGAAGTTCTGTTGGTTCTCTTTTGTTGTTCCTGCAGGTAACCTCCCTCTCGGCCAGGAGACCGCCCACAGTAGGCAGATCCTCACCTCAGTAAAATGAAAAGGTTGTCTCCCCAGGGTCCAGGACCCTCTAGAGCCCAAACTGGCAACAAGGAAGCTCAAAGAGAGGTCAATGTTATATATATCACCTGGTCGGCATCTGCGGAGAGATTGCGCACATACAGCTCATCATCCGCCACCTGGTCCTAGGCAGTCGCCATATTGCTTGGGCGATTGGAGAGGGCAACCTTTTGACAATGAAGACCTGGAATAGTTCCAGCTTCGAGTGACCAGAGGAGTACTTTCCCTAACCATCCATGTCGTGTGACTTCCAGCAGATGATAACATAAAGTTCACCTTCAACCAATCATAGAGGACAAAAAATATACTCAAAGCTTCAGAGACACAGGGTCATTCCTGGCAGCGCTGTAAGGGGGAACAATCTTGGGCCAAACTGGGGGCGTATAAACAGGCAGTAGGGACATACCCTATGATATCGGGATATTTAGGCCCCCAAAGGATAGATCTGTGTTGGATAAAGGACTTCTATATGGGCTAACCAAGCCTGAGGTAGCTCAGCATCTTTGGACCTCTAAAAATAAATCAGCAGTACAAGTCACATTTTGGGGGTTGCTGTTGAGATTGGCCTACGATAATCCACTAGCTGGACAGCTAGGAACCAAACCAATGGGACATGTCAGCAAGATGTTACTAAGATGACACCTGTGACACTTGTCAGCAGTTGGGGGAGTCGTCTGAGCATCCTTGCATCTTCTTCCCATAAGTTTGGCCACTTTTCAATGATTTGCGTTTGACGTTGTGAGACCCCTGGCCAGGCTTAACCGATCCGGGAAAATACATATATTCTGGCCGTGGTCGCGGCTGTAGCCCTGTCCCTGGTTACTACCTTACGATTAAAGGCTTCCCCATGGCGATCCTGTCAGACAGAGGGACCCGATTTATGTCTGAACGAAGCCAACACTTAGGGCAATACTGTGGCATAAAACTTCTCTATGTCTCCACCTACCACCCACCACACAAATGGACTATGTGAGAGGGATTGGGACAAACTACTTCCCCACCTTCTATTTGTGTACTGAGAGGTTCCAGTGGAGTCCACTGAGTTTCACCCTTTGAACCTCTAAATGGTTAATGTGTCTGAGGTCCATTAGATTTGTTCTGGGAGGGGGACTGAGAAAGGGAAAGTGGGCTAGTAGTACCCTATGTGTGATAGTCCGGAAACCCTCACTGGTCAGGGCCAGCACCATCATTACTGTGGTATTACTGGCAGGCTAAGCATCAGGACTTTAGTCAGGGATACAAGGTCATCTGTAAGATAAATGTCACCACATATATAATCGGTTGTGTCAAACAAATGTAATTAGTGTCTTTGAGAAGGTAAGTAGGAGCTTGCACCAAGGTGGCTCAGATACTTCTTCTAAGGAGGGCCTCATGATATAGAGGCTTTTTATATAAAAGGTAAGAACCAATTGTAAAAAAAATGATAAACAGCGTAAGCAGAACACAGCACGTAGGGGGAAGCATTCTGCCTTCTCCAATCAGGAATGAGAGATTAGGACAACCCCCAGCAGTGACATCATCACTGAGCATGCTCGCAGGGTCTAACTGACAGAGCTGTTAGTCACAGCCAGCCCCATAGGCTCCAATGCACAATTGTGAAGACCAGTTTGCCCTTAACTAATATACTGTCATGTTTTAAAGGATAGTTGTAGAAAAGGACACGTAATTCCAATTCTTGCCCACAAGATGTCACTGCAGGACGTTGGGGCTCTTTGTTCTGTTTTGCCGCTCTGATCCTCTGTGGGTGCGGCCCAGTGGTCCACCCCCCAAAGCCAAGCCCCCATATCCATCCACTCCTGATTGGCTCTAATCACCCAAGTCTGTCCATAACCCCCCCAGCTGCCATTCCCTTACTGGATGATCCTGATCGGGGGAGGGATTTTTGGGATAGGTCCTCCCACAGACATGGAAAAAATGGGAGATAGAGTGGAACGCATAGAGGATGGTGTGTTTCATTTAACGGGAGGTCTTTATTATTTTCCTGAGCTAAAGCACATGTACATGTTCCTGATACGTTGGATACCGAGCAGCCCATTCCTTCAAGAAGATCGCCTATTTAGTGGGGAGTTCCTGTGGCCAAAGGCAGGATTGTCTGTAACTTTATTTGGGGTCTTCACAACCATATAGTACACATCCTATTGGCTACAGCTGCTACACCCCTCATTACTAATGCATGATACTAATATGGGTACAAGGGGCATCAGAAGCCCATATAAACACCAAGATATGGGTGAAAAGGACGCCGTTAAGCGCATTTCTTTTTGTTTTCCCCTCTCAGTGGTCCTTTAAGAGCCGTATATAAGCCAGGGAAGCAAATATAATTCTGCCCCTATACAAATCTCTAGTACGCCCTCATTTGGAATATGGAGGACAATTTTGGGCACCAATTCATAAAAAGGACAATTTAGAAATGGAAAAAGTACAGAGAAGGGCAACAAAACTAATAAGGGGAATGGAGGGGCTAAGTTATGAAGAAAGACTAACCAAATTACACTTATTTTCTCTAAAAAAAATGCGTCTAAGAGGGGATATGATTACCTTATATAAATACATCCAGGGTCAGTATAAAGATTTGTCACGGGAGCTTTTTGTGCCAAGAGGTTTTCAACTGACAAGAGGACATCCTGAGGTGGAACTCTCTACCAAAGGGGGGAAGACAGCCAGGGGTGTAGGAACTGGGGGGGATTATGTGGCTAGACGAGGTTTGGTGGAGCTGCGCACTTCGCATACCTCTGGCTGCCCCGATAATGCAGAGATCACGAGAGATAATCTCGTATGGGAAGTGAGATGGTGCTACACAGGACCGCTCGGAGGGTGACCACCAGGCACCAGGCACAAGGTACCTATGTAAGTGCTATGGACTTTTTTATATATATACTTGCCATTTGCCGGTTAAAAATGACGGCAATAAAATTTGAACCTCGCAATGCTCTTTGCCACACAATGCAAGGCTCTCCCCCTCTAACTTGCGGGCCTCGCGATGAGCGCCTCGCGATGAGCGCTCCCCCACTGTTTACTTTACGCTGCTCATTGCAGGCCTCAGCCAACCCGCCACATTCATGCCTTGCAATGAGTACCTTCAGCGCTCATTGTATGCCTCCCCCTCTCCTTTACGGGCCACTTTTGTGCCCCACGCTGGGCACCTTAAGCGCTCATCGCGAGCCTCTCCCCACTGTCTGACCTCTGTGTCTGTTTCCCCCCTCTCTCCCTCCCGCTATCTCTTTGCCCCCTGTCCCTGCCCTTTTGTTTTTTTCCCTTGTGTCCCTACCCTGTCTCTCTTTCCCCCTCACTCTCACCCCTGTGTCTCTTTGCACCCTCTCCCTCCTCTCCCTCCCCTGTGTCTTTCTCCTCCCTCTTAAAGTCGCTATGAGCGCCGATCGCACCTTTTTCAAAGTCTTGCGGGCATCGCGATGAGCGCCTAAGCCCTACGGCCTCATTGTGAGCCTTGTTTTTTTAAATTACAGCTTTACGGACGACATTTTTTTCCTCCCTTAGCTGATTTCAGACCTCCCTCTTTCAACCTCACTTACAGGCTCCCTGCCTCTCCCCCTGTGCTGTGTGTGAGGTTGTAAGTTGTATACCTTCCCCCTCCTCTCACTCCCCTGTGTCTCTTCCCCCTCCTCTTTGTCTCTTTCCACCTCCCTTGTGTCTCTTCCCCCCATTTCCCTCTCCTGTGTCCCCCCCCCCTCTCACTGCTTTGGGGCTGGAACTGGGGCCTTAGATAAGATAGAGGGAATTATGAACAGTTCCAAATACCAGTCAATATTGGCACAAAACCTTCAGGCTTCTGCTAGAAAGCTGAACATGAAGAGGAACTTCATCTGTCAGCACGACAAGGACCCAAAGCATACATCCAAATCACCAAAGGAATGGCTTCACCAGAAGAAGATTAAAGTTTTGGAATGGCCCAGCCAGAGCCCAGACCTGAATCCGATTGTGATCTGAAGAGGGCTGTGCACAGGAGATGTAATTTACATTGAATCCCTGTACATAACTATTCACCCCCCTAAAGTCAATACTTTGTAGCGCCACCTTTTGCGGCAATCACAGCTCCAAGTCGCTTTGGATAAGTCTCTATGAGCTTGCCACATCTTACCACTGGGATTTCTGCCCGTTCCTCCTTGCTGCTCCAGCTCCTTCAGGTTGGATGGTTTGTGCTTGTGACCAGCAATCTTTAAGTCTGACCACAGATTTCCTATTGGATTGAGGTCTGGGCTGTGACTCGGCCATTCCAACACATTTACATGTTTCCCCCCCTTTAGCCGTGTGTTTGGGGTCATTGTCCTGCTGGAAGGTGACTCTCCGTCCTAGCCTCAAATCACGCACAGAGGGGTGCAGGTTTTGCTCAGGAATATCCCGTATTTAGCACCATCCATTTTTCCCTCAACTCAGACCAGTTTCCCAGTCCCATCCCCACAGCATGATGCTGCCACCGCCATGTGTCACTGTGGGGACGGTGCTCTTTGGGTGATGTGATGTGTTGGGTTTGCACCAGACATAGCGTTTTCTTTGATGGAAATCTTAGTCTCATCAGACCAGAGCACCTTCCTCCATACATTTTGGGAGACTCCCACATGCCTTTTTGTGCCATTTTTTTTTTTGCTGAAAGTAATGGCTTTCGTCTGGCCACTCTGCCATAAAGCCCAACTCAATGGAGCGTGCGGCTTATTGTCGCCCTATGTACAGATACTCCAGTCTCTGCTCTGGATCTCTGCAGCTCCTCCAGGGTTACCTTAGGTCTCTGTGCTGCCTCTCTGATTAATGCCCTCCTTGCCCGGTCCGTGAGGTTTGGTGGGCGGCCGTCTCTTGGCAGGTTTGCTGTTGCGCCATGTTCTTTCCATTTGGTTATGATAGATTTGATGGCGCTCCTGGGGATCACCAAAGATTTGGATATTTTTTTATAACCTAACCCTAACCCTGACTTGTACTTCTCAACAACATTGTCCCTTAGTTGTTTGCAGAGTTCCTTGGTCTTCATGGCAGTGTTTGGTTAGTGGTGCCTCTTGCTTAGGTGTTGCAGCCTCTGGGGCCTTTCAAAAAAGGTGTGTATATGTAATGACAGATCATGTGACACTTAGATTGCGCACAGGTGGACATCATGTCACTAATTATGTTACTTCTGAAGGTAATTGGTTGCACCAGAGCTTTTTATGGGCTTCATAACAAAGGGGGTGAATACATACGCACATGACCATTTTCTGTTTTCTATTTCTAAAAAATAGTTTTATGTATATATTTTTCTTATTTCACTTCACAAACTTAGACTATTGTGTTCTGATCCGCCACATGAAATTCAGATTAACAAAACATTGAACTTAAGGCTGTAATGTAACAAAATAGGTAAAAAGTCAAGGGGGGGTGAATACTTTTGCAGGCACTGTAATTCACAGGATTCTAGAAGCCATGAATAGTATATTTTTCAGACAATACTTTTAATGCCAGTTTTTTCATATATTATAAGATATTTTAAGCATATTCTTAACACTAAGGCCAGGGGCAGATCTACTAGTGGTGCAGCGCACCAGGGCCCCTCTCTGCGGGGGGCCAGTGGTGTAAAAAAATGTTTCCATTTAATATTTTCTGTATTGTAGGGTCCCCCTGAGGCCTCTCGCCCTGGCCCAACTCTGCATTGTTTTTATGCTCCACGTTAACTGCTTTCTATTTCAGACATGGTGAGAAGACATTACTCCCTGGAGGCTGCGAGAGCTTCTCTGGAGATCCTGTGCACCATAAACCTTGGTAAGAGAGTCCATGGGAGGTCACAGGTCTAACCCAGGCAGAGGGACCCTGCAATTTGTTGTAATTGGGTATATCCGAATTTGCCACCTACCCCCTTCCCACAATGCCTAGAAACATAAAACTTTTATCAATAGATGCAAGCCCAGCGCTCCAGGAATGTAAACAACCCTCTGTCATACACACAGCTGTCATCAAAGTATCATGGATGCCTCCAGAGTCCAGCAGAGGCATCAAATATACTAATTAAAAACTTTCTTAATGACATCCTTCCTGGATAATTTATTGTCTAAAATCTTTTAAATCAGATTGTTTTGGAACCAAACTGAACTTTCAATAAATGACCAAAAAACTTTAAGTGAAACCTTTTTTTTTTTTGCTTGTTTTGTCCAGTTCTCGGGGTCTGTCCGGCCCACTGGATCACATACAGCTCCAACATCTGTCTGTACATCCACTCCCAGGGGCCAAAGGTCAACTGGAGCCAAGCCAGGGCTGTCTGCATAGAGCAGGGGGCAGATCTGGTGGTCATAAAGGATTACAAGAAGCAGGTTGGACCATGACCAAAGGTCAAGAGGTCAAAATAGGAATATTGTTCAGAACCAAATTATTTAAATAATGTCATTATGTTCATTTGTTACACCGTTTCTATCTTTGTTTATGGGGTTGGGATTTCTTTTTGCATGAAAGACGAATGCTGCAAAGGTTATAACTCATGTTTGCAGTCACTACTAACGGTCACTACAATGCTCCACAAATATTAATCAGTTAACACATTTTTGGTCTATTGGGATTTACAAAAGGTTATGTTTTTTGAGTCATCTTACACTGAAAATAACTGTTTTTCCCTCACAGTCTGTACACTGGAGCCGCGCCTATTTTACAAACTGCTTCCCTTTGGTGGCAGAATGTACTACCACTTCCCTGCATATGTCTCATTGGAAACAGTACATGCAAAGCAGATGACACACCAAAGCGGAACAGTTTGTAAAAGATGGGAGGGGCCTAAATATGGCAGGAAAAACAGATATTTGGGGGTAAAATGTCTCACAATTGGTCAACTTTTTGAATTCAGAAATTATTATTATTATTTATAGTGATTTTTACCACTTCATGTGTCTGAAAGTCACAGTTGCCCTGAGCAGTCCGTGTACAAGTCCTTTTTCGCCTTGATAGCACTTGTTCTGTACAAATGGTCATTTTTCCAGTTATTAAACCTGAGACCCCTTTATAGAGAGGATTAAACCTCCTTGTTTCCCTTTAAAGGACCAATGTGGTCAAAAATGTCAAATAATCTGTTTTGAAGAACTACACTGAAAATAGGAAACATATTGCTAAATTGTAAAAAAAACAATAATACAGTGTGTAATGTATAACTATTATATGTAAATGAGCTGCTTGGTCACCACCTACTTATCCATTGGGCTTGAAATGGTTACTAGACCCATCCTACCCGTAGGTTGTCTTCGGCTCAGTATCGCCTCACCAGGATGGTATTAGTACGTGAGGTAGTGCGTGCTGATTGGCAGGAATCCCAAGTATATGAGTGGGGAAGGGCCTAGGGCTTCCACCAGGGGTGAGGCACCGAGCTGTCTATCTGAGTCTATGTCTGAAATGGCACGACTCTCCATCTATTGTCTGGTCTCACTAGGGGGTGACGTGATCCTGGCACTATGGACCAGGTTGTCTAGGGCCCTAGTTAATAACCCGGTGAGGGGACTATGTTAGATGGAAGTTATGACTCTGGGGACGAGGTCCTGATTTGCTTTATTTAGCTGATGAAAATAGTGGAGTATGGAGGGCTTACTAGTGGGCATATGGTGCTCAGTTGCCAAGTTGTGAAGGCAGCTAGTGGGGTTCGGAGAGGCTGGATTAGTGGGTACCTGTCCCTTAGCCAATCTCTTCTTGGGTAACACTATCTATATTGAATCAGAGAGGAGTCGGCCCGGGCACAGGGGCAACCCTCGGGGTGTATACACTTTTGGTAGCCTGCCAGGACTTCCATAGGTTTTGTAGCATTGTGGGATTCACTTTAGACTGTGTGTGTGTGTGTGTGTGGGGTCAGGAATGATTGACGGGTTCAAGTATATACCAAGCAGGGGTTAATCACAAGACAATGTATCAAAGGGATATCAATTACAAAGTACTTGACACCACTTGACCTTTGTCGAACAAAACAAAGAGTCTCAGTTGTTGTCTGACAGCCTTGGTAACTATGCTTGATGTCTCAGCCAGTCCTGTGGATCTCCTCTGCCATGAGTTTGTGGCCCCTCAGAGACCAGGTCAGCTCCCTGTACTGGGACTGAACTGGGTATCACAGTTAGCTATTGGAAGTGGCTACTAGTCAGCCTTAAAGTGGTAATACCACAAAATATCTTTATTAGCCCCACACATTATACACATATTGCAACTGCTGGAAATTAAGGAAAATGGCATAAAGCCCTCTGGGATTGGGTTAACCCAGGAAAGGGGGACTTGGGTCCTTTGGGCATATAACAGCAGCTCTGGGAACATTAGAAACATGTATAGTCTTTTAGGGGTAAGGTTTGTTTGGCTATGAAAATAACCCTGGTCCGAAGTGGTTGGAGTCGCTAAGGTTTGTGGGGGTCAGTTTTACAAGAAAATGGAACCCTGCAGTGAAGAATGATCACATATACATGAAACAATAAAGGATTATTTCTTATTTTAAAAGAACATTTTCTTGTTATTGAGGTTTTTAAGGACTGGAAAGTAGAATATTTACTGTATATATATATATATATATATATATATATATATATTGTGACACAGGTTCTAGTAATAAAACGCCTCTTCTTTTGCCTGTACAGAATTCTTTTAAAAACTATACCAGCGCCCTGGGCGTTTCCGGATATTGGATTGGGCTGCATCAGAATGAAGCTGCAGAGTTTACTTGGGTGGATGAGACCCCAGCAGAACAAACCGGCTACACGTACGGACCTCTTATCTGGAGATTAAACGAAAGTCACAAATTTCCTTTTGTACATTAAGAGAGTAATTTTTAGCTTTTGATTACATGACAAATCAGTGCTGCAAAGGTAAAGAAAATCCTGTAACAATAAACGTAATTAGGGCGCATCAGTGCCCTGCACCAGCTGAGTTATGGAGTAATCAGCTGCTCTCACTACTGGCTGAACATGATACTGCAAAAACTACTACAAGTACTTTGTTACTCTGTTGGCTCATTTTTCAAGAAGTACTTGCCCCATCTCTGGACCTACAAATCCATGTATCCTCTTCTCATCTCTTTGTAGGAACTGGCTCAGCGGTCACCCAAAAAATGGCTCCTGTGTCCAGCTGTTGGGAACATCAGCCAATCAGTGGAAAGACTGCGACTGTAAAGCAGAGAGTGACTTTATCTGTGAGCTGCTGTCAGGCCCTGGACGACGTGTACGGGGTGAATGGACAAATAATAACAGGACACTTCTAGGTAATTACCAATGATTTGTCTGTGATGATCTCAGAAGTCAGGAATCTAATGGGCATCATCATACGGGCTTATGTTATCAGTACATAATAAGATTAGGCAATGTGGAATTAACATGAGAAATAGAGAGGTACTAATGTCACTTTGTAGACCCCCAGTGAGATATAGAGAGGTACTAATGTCACTATGAAGACCCCCAGTGAGATATAGAGAGGTACTAATGTCACTGTATAGACCCCAGTCAGATATAGAGAGGTACTAATGTCACTCTATAGACCCCAGTCAGATATAGAGAGGTACTAATGTCACTATATAGACCCCCAGTCACATATAGAGAGGTACTAATGTCACTATATAGACCCCCAGTCACATATAGAGAGGTACTAATGTCACTCTATAGACCCCAGTCAGATATAGAGAGGTGCTAATGTCACTCTATAGACCCCCAGTCACATATAGAGAGGTACTAATGTCACTCTATAGACCCCAGTCAGATATAGAGAGGTACTAATGTCACTCTATAGACCCCCAGTTACATATAGAGAGGTACTAATGTCACTCTATAGACCCCAGTCAGATATAGAGAGGTACTAATGTCACTATATAGACCCCCAGTCAGATATAGAGAGGTACTAATGTCACTCTATAGACCCCCAGTCAGATATAGAGAGGTACTAATATCACTCTATAGACCCCCAGTCAGATATAGAGAGGTACTAATGTCACTCTATAGACCCCCAGTCAGATATAGAGAGGTACTAATGTCATTATATAGACCCCCAGTCAGATATAGAGAGGTACTAATGTCACTCTATACACCCCCAGTCAGATATAGAGAGGTACTAATGTCACTCTATAGACCCCCAGTCAGATATAGAGAGGTACTAATGTCACTCTATAGACCCCCAGTCAGATATAGAGAGGTACTAATGTCACTCTATAGACCCCCAGTCAGATATAGAGACGTACTAATGTCACTCTATAGACCCCCAGTCAGATATAGAGAGGTACTAATGTCACTCTATAGACCCCCAGTCAGATATAGAGAGGTACTAATGTCACTCTATAGACCCCGAGTCACATATAGAGAGGTACTAATGTCAATCTATATACCCCCAGTCAGATATAGAGAGGTACTAATGTCACTCTATAGACCCCCAGTCACATATAGAGAGGTACTAATGTCACTCTATAGACTCCCAGTCAGATATAGAGAGGTACTAATGTCACTCTATAGACCCCCAGTCAGATATAGAGAGGTACTAATGTCACTCTATAGACCCCCAGTCAGATATAGAGAGGTACTAATGTCACTCTATAGACCCCCAGTCAGATATAGAGAGGTACTAATGTCACTGTATAGACCCCCAGTCAGATATATAGAGGTACTAATGTCACTCTATAGAACCTCAGTCAGATATAGAGAGGTACTAATGTCACTCTATAGACCCCCAGTCAGATATAGAGAGGTACTAATGTCACTCTATAGACCCCCAGTCAGATATAGAGAGGTACTAATGTCACTCTATAGACCCCCAGTCAGATATAGAGAGGTACTAATGTCATTATATAGACCCCCAGTCAGATATAGAGAGGTACTAATGTCACTCTATAGACCCCCAGTCAGATATAGAGAGGTACTAATGTCACTCTATAGACCCCCAGTCAGATATAGAGAGGTACTAATGTCACTCTATAGACCCCCAGTCAGATATAGAGAGGTACTAATGTCACTCTATAGACCCCCAGTCAGATATAGAGAGGTACTAATGTCACTCTATAGACCCCCAGTCACATATAGAGAGGTACTAATGTCACTCTATAGACCCCCAGTCAGATATAGAGAGGTACTAATGTCACTCTATAGACCCCCAGTCAGATATAGAGAGGTACTAATGTCACTCTATAGACCCCCAGTCAGATATAGAGAGGTACTAATGTCACTCTATAGACCCCCAGTCAGATATAGAGAGGTACTAATGTCACTCTATAGACCCCGAGTCACATATAGAGAGGTACTAATGTCAATCTATATACCCCCAGTCAGATATAGAGAGGTACTAATGTCACTCTATAGACCCCCAGTCACATATAGAGAGGTACTAATGTCACTCTATAGACTCCCAGTCAGATATAGAGAGGTACTAATGTCACTCTATAGACCCCCAGTCAGATATAGAGAGGTACTAATGTCACTCTATAGACCCCCAGTCAGATATAGAGAGGTACTAATGTCACTGTATAGACCCCCAGTCAGATATAGAGAGGTACTAATGTCACTCTATAGACCCCCAGTCAGATATAGAGAGGTACTAATGTCACTCTATAGACCCCCAGTCAGATATAGAGAGGTACTTATGTCACTCTATAGACCCCCAGTCAGATATAGAGAGGTACTAATGTCATTATATAGACCCCCAGTCAGATATAGAGAGGTACTAATGTCACTCTATAGACCCCCAGTCAGATATAGAGAGGTACTAATGTCACTCTATAGACCCCCAGTCACATATAGAGAGGTACTAATGTCACTCTATAGACCCCCAGACAGATATAGAGAGGTACTAATGTCACTCTATAGACCCCCAGTCACATATAGAGAGGTACTAATGTCACTCTATAGACCGCCAGTCAGATATAGAGAGGTACTAATGTCACTCTATAGACCCTCAGTCAGATATAGAGAGGTACTAATATCACTCTATAGACCCCCAGTCAGATATAGAGAGGTACTAATGTCACTCTATAGACCCCCAGTCAGATATAGAGAGGTACTAATGTCACTCTATAGACCCCCAGTCAGATATAGAGAGGTACTAATGCACTCTATAGACCCCCAATCAGATATAGAGAGGTACTAATGTCACTCTATAGACCGCCAGTCAGATATAGAGAGGTACTAATGTCACTCTATAGACCCCCAGTCAGAAATAGAGAGGGACTAATGAAACTCTATAGACCCCCAGTCAGATATAGAGAGGTACTAATGTCACTCTATAGACCCCCAGTCAGATATAGAGAGGTACTAATGTCACTCTATAGACCCCCAGTCAGATATAGAGAGGTACTAATGTCACTCTATAGACCCCCAGTCAGGTATAGAGAGGTACTAATGTCACTCTATAGACCCCTAGTCACATATAGAGAGGTACTAATGTCACTCTATAGACCCCCAGTCAGGTATAGAGAGGTACTAATGTCACTCTATAGACCCCCAGTCAGATATAGAGAGGTACTAATGTCACTGTATAGACCCCCAGTCAGATATATAGAGGTACTAATGTCACTCTATAGAACCTCAGTCAGATATAGAGAGGTACTAATGTCACTCTATAGACCCCCAGTCAGATATAGAGAGGTACTAATGTCACTCTATAGACCCCCAGTCAGATATAGAGAGGTACTAATGTCACTCTATAGACCCCCAGTCAGATATAGAGAGGTACTAATGTCATTATATAGACCCCCAGTCAGATATAGAGAGGTACTAATGTCACTCTATAGACCCCCAGTCAGATATAGAGAGGTACTAATGTCACTCTATAGACCCCCAGTCAGATATAGAGAGGTACTAATGTCACTCTATAGACCCCCAGTCAGATATAGAGAGGTACTAATGTCACTCTATAGACCCCCAGTCAGCTATAGAGAGGTACTAATGTCACTCTATAGACCCCCAGTCACATATAGAGAGGTACTAATGTCACTCTATAGACCCCCAGACAGATATAGAGAGGTACTAATGTCACTCTATAGACCCCCAGTCACATATAGAGAGGTACTAATGTCACTCTATAGACCGCCAGTCAGATATAGAGAGGTACTAATGTCACTCTATAGACCCTCAGTCAGATATAGAGAGGTACTAATATCACTCTATAGACCCCCAGTCAGATATAGAGAGGTACTAATGTCACTCTATAGACCCCCAGTCAGATATAGAGAGGTACTAATGTCACTCTATAGACCCCCAGTCAGATATAGAGAGGTACTAATGCACTCTATAGACCCCCAATCAGATATAGAGAGGTACTAATGTCACTCTATAGACCGCCAGTCAGATATAGAGAGGTACTAATGTCACTCTATAGACCCCCAGTCAGAAATAGAGAGGGACTAATGAAACTCTATAGACCCCCAGTCAGATATAGAGAGGTACTAATGTCACTCTATAGACCCCCAGTCAGATATAGAGAGGTACTAATGTCACTCTATAGACCCCCAGTCAGATATAGAGAGGTACTAATGTCACTCTATAGACCCCCAGTCAGGTATAGAGAGGTACTAATGTCACTCTATAGACCCCTAGTCACATATAGAGAGGTACTAATGTCACTCTATAGACCCCCAGTCAGGTATAGAGAGGTACTAATGTCACTCTATAGACCCCTAGTCACATATAGAGAGGTACTAATGTCACTCTATAGACCCCCAGTCAGATATAGAGAGGTACTAATGTCACTGTATAGACCCCCAGCCACATATAGAGAGGTACTAATGTCACTCTACAGACCCCCAGTCAGATATAGGGAGGTACTAATGTCACTCTATAGACGCCCAGTCACATATAGAGAGGTACTAATGTCACTCTATAGACCCCCAGTCACATATAGAGAGGTACTAATGTCACTCTATAGACCCCTAGTCAGATATAGAGAGGTACTAATGTCACTCTATAGACCCCCAGTCAGATATAGGGAGGTACTAATGTCACTCTATAGACGCCCAGTCACATATAGAGAGGTACTAATGTCACTCTATAGACCCCCAGTCACATATAGAGAGGTACTAATGTCACTCTATAGATCCCCAGTCAGATATAGAGAGGTACTAATGTCACTCTATAGATCCCCAGTCAGATATAGAGAGGTACTAATGTCACTCTATAGACCCCCAGTCAGATATAGAGAGGTACTAATGTCACTGTATAGACTCCCAGTCACATATAGAGAGGTACTAATGTCACTCTATAGATCCCCAGTCAGATATAGAGAGGTACTAATGTCACTCTATAGACCCCCAGTCAGATATAGAGAGGTACTAATGTCACTCTATAGACTCCCAGTCACATATAGAGAGGTACTAATGTCACTCTATAGACCCCCAGTCAGATATAGAGAGGTACTAATGTCACTCTATAGACACCCAGTCAGATATAGAGAGGTACTAATGTCACTCTATAGACCCCAGTCAGATATAGAGAGGTACTAATGTCACTCTATAGACCCCCAGTTACATATAGAGAGGTACTAATGTCACTCTATAGACCCCCAGTGAGACATTTTTGTAGAACTAAACAGAAATCTTATGTCCATCCAAGGTCCTTCCCAGGCTACTAATTAGGAAAAAAGCTCATGGCTTCCTAGTAAAATATAATAATTGGGGGGAGGAAGACACAGGATTGCGGGGAGGAAGAAAAAAGGGTAGGGTAGAGGGGGGAAGAGACACACAGGGGAGAAGAAATAGAGGATGGGGGAGGAAGACACAGGGGAGAGGGGGGGAGAGGCGGGAAGACAAAGGGGGATGGGGAGGGGGAAGGAAGACACAGTGGAGGGGGAAGGAAGACACAGTGGAGGGGGAAGGAAGACACATTGGAGGGGGAAGGAAGACACAGGGTAGGGGGAAGGAAGACACAGGGGAGAAGGGGAGGGGGAAGGAAGACACAGTGGAGGGGGAAGGAAGACACATTGGAGGGGGAAGGAAAACACAGGGGAGGGGGAAGGAAGACACAGGGGAGAAGGGGAGGGGGAAGGAAGACACAGTGGAGGGGGCAGGAAGACACGGGGGGGGGCGTAGACACTGGTCAACCCAAGTTCTTCCCTATCCGGCCGAATCCTCAGGGGTTCACTAATCTTTTCCAGCTGCCACATCAGTACTGAGCACAGACATCAGGCAGGGCGTATATGGGTCCTCCTGCTATAGCTGTCACTATCCATCTGTCCGTGCTGTGGGTTCATGGGCCGAGGCCCTGGGCGTCTGTATCGCAGCCGGGGGCTCTCTGTCCAGTGTGGGGGACGCCGACGAGAACGTCTTCCTGACAGGTAAAGGTTAATATTATCTCGCTATCTTGGGATTCGCACTGTCATTGTTGTCTACGGAGGAATCATTTACTGTGTGATTGGCTGAACCAGACACACCCACATGTCAGATTGTGTGTACATCACATATATAGTTGTGAGCGTACGAGTTGTTGCTAACGCTGCGGGCTCGTGAAGCGAGGGCCTCAGTTGCTGGCTTGGAGCGCCGCAGGCGCTCCATGCCAGCACCTGAGGACCTCGCAAAGCGAGGTCTTCAGTTGCAGCAACTGCGACCCTTGCAAAAAAAAGTTAACGTCGCAACACATTACGACACTCGCAAACAACATACGACACACGTTCACACACATTACGGCCTCGCAACACTCGGACGCAACTCGCGAACATTACAAAATTACAAACACAATACATACACACAGCACATACATAAAAACCTTACCTACACCAAGAGGGAGCACCCAGGAACTCAAAAATGCAACTTACAACTTAATTGCACTCAAAATAAAAGAGTTTAGACACTAAATAGTTTGCTAAGCGACACAAAAAATGGCCGACGAATAAAACGAAAACGAGGCTACACACGCAAACACCATACGAGACACGTTACCACACATTACGACTTCGCAAACATCGGACGCAACACGCCGACATACAAACATTTAAAACTTAACAAAGACACACAACAAACACATAAAAAGCTTACCTACAGCAAGAGGAACCAGCCAGCACCTCAAAAAAACAAGTTACACCTACATTTAAATCAAAATAAACACTTTAGACACTAATACCATCGCTAAGCGAGAGAAAAAATGGCCGACGAACAAAACGAAAACGAGGCTTCAGACGTAACTATACTACACTTACTCGCAATAATGAAACACATACTATGCGGAACGTATCACAATCATATTAAACACCATTTTGAACAGTAATACGCACAAAATGGCGGATGGAACGCAAATTGTAAGCTGGAACGCAAATAGCGCATGCGTATTGCGTTCTAACGGTCTCACTTTCCAGAACTTTCTACAAGTTTATAAATACTGCCTATTTCCAACTAAAAAATACATTTCTCCTCAGGTGATCAACGGAGTGACTTCTGAGATAACTGCTGCTTTTACTTGAGAAGACAATTCTTTACTAATTTACTACTTTACATTGTGCAAATTACAACTGAGAGGTAAGCTATAATATATTACATTTTATTATCAGGTCAGGTCAAACAAATAAAAAAAAAATATAGCATTTATGTAGTCATCATGTATGGCACATTTATGTGTAAAGGCTCACAAAAAAATACGCTTCATTTAACAAAACAACAAAAAAACATAATTTAATATTAAACAGAGGTTTATGTATAGTGACATGTGACACGCACATATATGTCTGTAATGTATAGTGACATCTGACACGCACATATATGTCTGTAATGTATAGTGACATCTGACACGCACATATATGTCTATAATGTATAGTGACATCTGACACGCACATATATGTCTATAATGTATAGTGACATCTGACACGCACATATATGTCTATAATGTATAGTCACATGTGACACGCACATATATGTCTATAATGTATAGTGACATCTGACACGCACATTTCTGTGTATTGCCCCTTCATAGTGACATCTGACACGGACATATATGTCTATAATGTATAGTGACATGTGACACGGACATATATGTGTATAATGTATAGTGACATGTGACACGCACATATATGTCTATAATGTATAGTGACATGTGACACGGACATATATGTGTATAATGTATAGTGACATGTGACACGCACATATATGTCTATAATGTATAGTGACATGTGACACACACATTTATGTGTACTGCCCCTTCATAGTGACATGTGACACGGACATATATGTGTATAATGTATAGTGACATGTGACACGCACATATATGTCTATAATGTATAGTGACATGTGACACACACATTTATGTGTACTGCCCCTTCATAGTGACATGTGACACGGACATATATGTGTATAATGTATAGTGACATGTGACACGCACATTTATGTGTACTGCCCCTTCATAGTGACATGTGACACGCACATATATGTGTATAATGTATAGTGACATGTGACACGCACATTTATGTGTATAATGTATAGTGACATGTGACACGCACATTTATGTGTATAATGTATAGTGACATGTGACACGCACATTTATGTGTATTGCCAATGCAACAAAATTAGCTTACAACAAAATCAGTAAACAACTACATTTTAATGACATTATATCTCATGTATACTGATATGTCACACGCACATATATGTGTATCATCTATAGTTACATCTCACACACACACATTTATGTGTGTTGGAAAATAAAAATATAAGGTTAATTTAACCATTTAAATTTGACTCATGTATACTGATATGTCACACGTACACAAAATAATTACATTAAACTATGTAATGTGCTTCATGTATGTGACATATGTGTGTAGCCCCCAACAAAAAATAAGGTTAATTGAATTCATTTACTGCAATTCAATAGATCATATAAAGCTGAATCTTTCTATTTCTTTTAATATTCAAACAGACTCTGCATCAACAGCGTCTCTCAACAATTTGCACCGTGCACTGTGAAGCACAATCCCTTTTAAAGAACACCAACAAAGAAGAAGAGGTAAGATACAACAAGACATTACATGCTCAAAAGGCCATGCTTTGCTAGATGACAAATTATAAATATACAAATAACTATTTCACTTTCTATTTCAAACAGACACTACAAGAAGACCGGCGCATTAAGATTGGCAGGAGGGGACCGTCTGTCATTCAAAACTTCTATCAAGGTAAAGTATTAAGTATAAACAAGAAAGAACCATGAGCCTTATTCAATTGCAACTTCCTCATTTGAATAGGGCTCTATATAAGCACATAACATTTTTTTTATACAGAACTTTTTAGTTACTGAATTTCTAACCACAATCAAGGTTTTCAATAACTACAAACTTTGCTCAATAAATATGTTATGTGATTATATAGAGCCCTCTTCAATTGGCAAAATTGCAATTCAATGAGGACCTATATATCTTTAATGGCCAAAGGCCTCACTCAAATGTGATTTGCCCATTTCAATAGGGCTCTATATAAGCACAGAGCATATTTTTTAAAGGAAATTTTTCTTTTGTGAACACGTTGCTTTTGGATACAAGTTCACTAAATACAAAATTACGTCAAAAAATTATGCTCTGTGCTGATATTGAGCTCTATTCCATTGGTCAAAACACAATTGAATGAGGATCTCACAATATAACAAATGCAGTAACCAAAGGCCCTCATTCAATTGCTATTTTGGACAATTAAATATGGCTATAAATAAGCACTTTTAGGCCCTTACTCTATTTTAACAAATATATGTGATGTGCTTATTTACAACCCTATTCAAATTTCAACATTGCAATTCAATGAGGGCCTTAGAGTACTATTACATTGTAAAAAATGCAATTGAATGAGGGCCAAACTATGCAACATATGGTACACACAAAGGCCCTCATTCAATTGCAATTTGCCCAATTGAATAGGGCTCTAAATAACAACATAACAATTTCTTTAAACTAAGGTTTTAGTTAATAAAAAAATATCAAAAATACAGTTTTTAAATGACTAAAAACTTATTTAAAATAATATGCTATGTGCTTATTTAGGGCACGATTCAATTAGCCAAATCGCAATTCAATGACACACAAACTGCTACACACAAAACAGAATTTCTTATTCAATGTTTAACAACCTATAAGCCTTACAAAGAAGCAAAAATAAGAATAACAAAAGTGTTGTGCACCTAATAGCATTGTATAAAAAAGCACACAAACTCATAGCAAACTACTTTAACATTCTTCTTTAATGTTTAACAACCTATAACCTGTACAATCAAGAAGAAATAAGTTTTGCACAAGTGATGCGCACCAAACAGGATTGTCAAAAACTAACACAAACACATAGCAAACTACATTAATTATATTATTTCATGTTTCACTAACTATAACCATCACAATAAAGCTTAAATAACTATACCACAAGTGGTGTGCACAAAACAGGATTGTACAAAAAATAACATAAACACATCTTATTTAATATATCACAACCCACAAGCCTTACTAAGAACCTTCAATAAGAATAACAAAAGTTGTTGGATTGTACAGAAAGTAAAAAAAAAATAAGATAGAAAAAAATAACCATAACTGATACAATACAGTCAAATTAATACATTTTTTATTTATTTAACAGACATTTCACTCAAACAACATTTTCTATTTTACATTACAACAGATACTGCGTGAAGACAATCGGACGAGGACTTTTTCCACAGGACCGGACCATCGGACGAGGACTTGGACCAGACCAGCAGACGAGGAATTTCAACACAGGACCAGACCAGCAGACGAGGAATTTCAACACAGGACCAGACCATCGGACGAGGACTTTCACCAACGGACCACAACATCGGACGAGGGATATCGCCACAGGACCACAACATCGGACGAGGGCTATCGGCACAGGACCACACCATCGGACGAGGACTTCCAACAGAGGACCACACCATTGGACAACGATTTTGAAACGAGGACCAACAAACATTCGCATTTAAATCACACTTCAACCAAGGTAAACTATAATAAGTACTAAAGTATAACACTAAAGAAACTGCTTTCAGTTGCATCCGTGTCAACAGAAAAATAAAATAATTAATTTACTATCCCCCTTATTTTATTTAAATTGCTACTATGCAATACATAGCTCAATAACCACATCACTTTTTTTTTCAGCAAAGAAGTTTTACAGTGGTAAATATCTATCCACAAACAACGTTTTTAATAAATAAAACCATTATTTTAAATAAATATGTTACATGCTTATTTACAGCAGTATTCTATTGGCCAAATTCTTACCCAGTGAGGACAGGAATTATAAATTTAACTAAATATAAATGATACATTCATGATTTGCCTTTTATTTCACCAATTGTGCACAATAATCTTTAACAGGAATTACAAATTTAAATATACACAATTACATTTATTTGTTTCCGTTTACAGATTAATATGGCTGATAACGAGACCAAAGAAGAGAAGAAAAGACGTCAAACTAGAGAAAGACAAGAGAGATGGGCCGCCCAGCAGACACCGGAGGAGAAAGAAATTCGAAGAGAAAAAGAACGCAAAAGACTTGCAAATAAAAGAATATCAGCTGCAAAAATGAAAGATACAACCAAAAAAAATAAAAAAAATAATAAAGCATTTACAAACTGTTCCTAAAACATCAGATGACATTTTACAACATACCAGTCAAGACAGACCAAAAAAAAAAAAACTACAAAAACAAAGCATTTACAAACTCTTACTAAAAACTTACAGGAAATTGCAACCGAACAAGTCCAACATATACCAAGAAAATCTACGAAAAAAACTAAACATTTAGAACCTGTTGTTGAAACATTTCATGACTTTTCATCTGATGAATATCAAAGTCAACATCCAATATGCTTTGCAAATTGTCCTTTAATGAAGTCTTTAGCAGTAGAGGTTCATAGTTGTGGGGACATGACTACTCAATGTCAATTTTGTGAGGCTTATTATTTTAAACAGGAGAGACCCCGAGATGGACAATTTATTAGTTGTTGTCAAAAAGGAAAGTTCAAACTTCCACAAAGGAAACAATTTCCAACCTATTTACTAAATATTATGACTGAACCTACTTTTCCAAATTACAACAATTTTAAGACAAACATAAGATCCTATAATAGTGCCATATCATTTGCATCTATGGGGGCAACATTGGCTGCTAATGTACCAGGACATGGTCCTTACTGTTTTAAAGTCCAAGGACAAATTTATCATCGGACTTCACATTTACATCCAGAGGAAGGAGAGCAAAGAAAATTCGCTCAACTATATGTCCTAGATACAATGGAAGCTGTTGACCAACGTATGCAGATGGAAGAAAATAAAAAATGCTTACCCAGTGTTTTCATAGAGCTAAATAACATTATGGACAACAATCCCTACAGTAAAGCTTACAAAAAATTGGCAGAAGTAGAAAATGAACAACTACTTCATGCACAAAGACATCAATTACCCATGCCAAAGGTTAATATGGTGCTTAAAAGAGACAGACATACTGATAAACGTCGTTATAACTTGCCAACATCAAATGAGGTTGCAATGGTCTTTCACAATGATGAAGGAGAACCACCATTTCAAAGAGACATTAGAGTATATCCCAGAAATGAGGACCAACCATTTATTAATATTAATATCTTAAGTCCAAATTTAGATCCAATGACATATCCCATCTTTTTCCCACACGGAGAAGCAGGTTGGCAACCAAAATTAACCCTTCCCAGTTACCCAAATGCTAAAGCCAGAATCCGAAATAATGTTTCTATGCTTGAATTTAAAGTTGCTCAAATTGCCATTAGAGATGAATTTAATCCAATTTTATGTGGTGGGAAACTAACACAACAATGGATTATTGATTCATATTTGCAAGTTGAGGCAAATAATTTAAACTTTATAAAATATCAACAAGATAAACTACGTGTAGAACAATATTGTGGACTCATGGACTATGTTGCTGACGTGGCTACAAGCAGAGACATGACAGCTGGCAAAGCCATCATTTTACCATCTTCCTTTCAAGGATCTCCTCGAAATATGAGAGAAAGATACAATGATGCTATGGCTATTGTGACAAAATTTGGAAAACCAGATTTATTTGTGACATTTACATGTAATCCACAATGGCCAGAAATTATTCAAAATCTACTTCTTGGACAAAGTGCTTCAGATAGACCAGATTTAGTAGCCAGAGTTTTTAAGATAAAATTAAATGAATTAATACGTGACTTTACTATCAATCAGTTATTTGGCAAATGTCTTGCTTATGTATATACCATTGAATTTCAAAAAAGAGGCCTTCCACATGCACATCTTCTCATAATACTTCAAGAGAAAGATAAATTAGATACTTCGGACAAAGTGGATGCAGTCATAGTTGCTGAACTACCGGATCCAGAACTATATGGTAGACTATATGAGATTGTTACTCATCGCATGATTCATGGACCCTGTGGAGACCTTAACCCACAATCACCATGTATGGAAAATAATCAATGTTCAAAAGATTTTCCAAAAGATTATAGAGACAAAACATATGCAAATTGTGATGGATATCCACTTTATAAAAGAAGAGAAGGAGATAGTGCCATTATTCGTGGAAAAAAAGTGGACAATAGATATGTAGTACCCTACAATCCACATTTACTCATGAAGTACAACGCCCACATCAACGTAGAAGCCTGCACTTCCATCAAATCCATTAAATATGTCTACAAATATATTTACAAAGGTTACGATGCAGCTACTGTAGTTGTCAAAAGTGCAGACAACCCTGAAAGTAGTGAGTTAGTACATGATGAACTTGCATCTCATGTAGATGCTCGCTATGTCAGTGCGCCAGAAGCTATGTGGCGGCTTTTAAAATTTGAAATGCATGATAGATCACATGCAGTATATAGGTTAGCAGTACATTTGCCACAACGACATTTAGTCTATTTCCATTCTGGAAATGAAATGAATGCATTGGCCCAAAGTGAAGATCGTCACACTACACTAACTGCATGGTTTGCATTAAATTCCACTGATGCTCAAGCAACACAATACTTATATATTGAAATTCCATATCACTATGTTTTTGTGAATGGATTATGGAGAGCAAGAAAAACCAGAGGCAATAAAATAATTCCACGAATTTACACAGTCAGTCCAAGAGATGTTGAACGATTTTGCTTACGGATATTACTTTTAAATGTTCCAGGAGCACAAAGTTTTGAACAATTAAGAACTGTTAATGACATTGTATATGAATCCTTCCATTTAGCTGCAAGAAATAGAAACTTACTCGCTGATGATACAGAGTGGGAAAGATGTTTAGAAGAAGCAGCACAATGTCAAATGCCACGACAGATGAGAGAACCATTTGCTTTTATTTGTATCTTCTCAAATGCTCCAAATGCATTAGCTTTGTGGGAGACTTTTAAAAGTAATATGGCTGAAGACTTTATGCGACGATACAATGAACCCATTGCACAATTAAAAGCCTTAATGGAAATTCAAGAAGTCTTTTTAACTCATGGATTAAGTTGTGCAAGTTTTAATTTGCCTGATCCAGGTCTAATAGATGACATTAACTTTGAAGACTATGACATTCAACTACAAGCAGAAAGAACAGAAGAAAGACTTGCAACTTTAAATACACTACAATTGCAAGCATTTCAAAATGCTATAGATGATGACATGGTGACAGAGCGTTATTTCTATCTTGATGGACCTGGCGGATCAGGGAAAACATATTTGTACAATTTATTAATGAGTTCACTACGAGCACAAGGACAAATAGCAATGGCGTTTGCCACTACTGGAATTGCTGCACTTTTATTAGAAGGTGGAAGAACTGTTCATAGTGGATTCAAACTGCCAGTGCCTATTTTGGAAAATTCAGTGTCAGATATTCGCATGACATCCTTACAAGCAAAGAAATTGAAGAAATGTAAATTAATTATAATAGATGAGGCCACAATGATGTCATGCTATGCCCTCCAATGTATTGACCGTTTGCTTCGTGAAGTCATGGATAATATTTTTCCATTTGGTGGAAAGGTAATTTTGTTGGGTGGCGATTTTAGACAAACATTACCTGTCGTTGTACATGGAAATCGAACAGACATTATTGAAACATGTATAAAGTCAAGTACAGTATGGAAACATTTTACCCATCTTCAACTGCAACAAAATATGAGATCAGAAGGCCAAACTGATTTCAATGATTGGCTTATTAAAATTGGAGAAGGAAGAACAGAAAAAATACTACATTTACCTGACGACACTGTAGAGATACCACCTCATATGATTTGTCAACAAGATATTATATCGGCAATATTTGAAGGGAGCATAAATAACGAAGAATATTCTGAGCTTGCCAACCAAGTTATACTGACGTGTAAAAATAAAGATGCATTAATACTCAATAATGAAATCTTAAAAAAAATTAATGCACCACAAAGAAATTATCACAGTGCTGATTCTGTACTTGCTGATGACAATGAAAGTCAGGCAAACTTTTCAACTGAATTCATTAACTCTTTAACTCCTTCTGGAATGCCACCACATATTTTGCAGCTAAAGAAAGGTGCAATTATCATGTTACTGCGAAATATGAACCCAAAAAAAGGCCTATGCAATGGCACAAGATTAATTGTTCAACAATTAAAGGACCATTTTATAGATGCTGAAATTTTAACTGGGACCCATAAAGGAGAGAGAGTTTTCATACCAAGAATAGATTTAGCACCAAGTGAAAGTAGTCTCCCTTTTATACTTCAAAGAAGACAATTTCCCATTATTATGGCATTTGCCATGACCATTAATAAATCACAAGGTCAAACTTTCAAATCTGTGGGTATTTACTTGGAAGAACCAGTTTTTGCACATGGTCAATTGTACGTTGCGTTGTCACGGTGCAAAAATCCACAGGCTATTAAAGTTTACATTGAAAACAATGAAAGTCAAGGTGATTTATTAGAAGATGGACGTATTTTTACTAAAAACATTGTCTACTATGAAGTACTATAACTTTGCAGGATACAAATTAAAGATGCCAACATTTTTTAAAAGCATTCCAAAATACATAACAATTGGTTGTTTAATTCAGTCATAATTAATGAAAGTACTGTTTATGAATGATTCGCCTCACAAAATACTTGCCTTGCATTTTTAGTAAAAATTATGTTAAAATGTTAAGTCACTATGTTAATGTTTCTAATGTTACAAGTTTTAAATAAATATTTTAAAGTTATTTCATTCAACAGATTACAAAGCGGATGTTAAGAGGTCAAGCACCTTTTAAGTCACAATGTAAATATTGTCTGTTATCTTAAGATTACTAACTACATTAATGTTTATCACCAGTTTATGTGCTCAGTAATGAATTACTTTAATTATGTACGTTTTAAGCAGACTTTTACTGTATGCCTTCCTATACATTCAATGTATATTCAAGTTAACAATTATTGTGATAGAAATTGCATGTTAATACTGAATAATTTAAAGGTCAATTGTTTTTACATTCAAATGTTAATACTTTTAATAAAAAATTAGGTTACAAAATGTATTCACTATGTTCATGTTTATAATGTTCAAAATTATACAAATGTTTTGTCAACTTCTAAACTTACATACAAAATAAAGTTCAAGTTTCAAAATATATACTTTGAAGGTTATTGCTTACATATATTTTAAACTTCATGTTAAAATTCGCAACGTTTCAAGAAGGCTTTTTACTTTTTGCTTTCCTATTCATTCAATGTATATTAAAGTTAACAATTCTTCAGATACAAATTAAATTTTAAAAAACCATTACATCAACATTTTACAAAAATACACGTTCATATTAAAATACTTACAAGTGTCAAAAATATATGTTAATAACTAAACAACTTGACAAACATATACATCACATTGCCGTCATTTTTTGACGGGCAAGTCGCTAGTATATATATATATACTAGGAAATTGCCCGTCAAAAATGACAGGAATAAAATTTTAAGGCTAGCAATTCTTGCCACACAATCTGAGCACCTTCGGCGTTCATCGCGAGCCCTGCGCTGAGCACCTTTGACAATCCGCAACTTTCGTGCTTCGCAATGATCAACCTTCGGCGTTCATCGCGAGATCCCGCGTGCCTGGCATTGTTCGGCTAAATGTTACTGGCTTTGTCCTCGTTTTGATCCTGTTACGTTTTTTCAGCCTCCTGAGCTCTCCCCCTGTGCTGTGTGTGTGTCACTCGCTGGCTCCCGAGCTCTCCCCCTGTGCTGTGTGTGTGTCACTCGCTGGCTCCCCAGCTCTCCCCCTGTGCTGTGTGTGTGTCACTCGCTGGCTCCCGAGCTCTCCCCCTGTGCTGTGTGTGTGTCACTCGCTGGCTCCTTAGCTCTCCCCCTGTGCTGTGTGTGTGTCACTCGCTGGCTCCCGAGCTATCCCCCTGTGCTGTGTGTGTGTCACTCGCTGGCTCCCGAGCTCTCCCCCTGTGCTGTGTGTGTGTCACTCGCTGGCTCCCGAGCTCTCCCCCTGTGCTGTGTGTGTGTCACTCGCTGGCTCCCCAGCTCTCCCCCTGTGCTGTGTGTGTGTCACTCGCTGGCTCCCGAGCTCTCCCCCTGTGCTGTGTGTGTGTCACTCGCTGGCTCCCGAGCTCTCCCCCTGTGCTGTGTGTGTGTCACTCGCTGGCTCCCGAGCTCTCCCCCTGTGCTGTGTGTGTGTCACTCGCTGGCTCCCGAGCTCTCCCCCTGTGCTGTGTGTGTGTCACTCGCTGGCTCCTGAGCTCTCCCCCTGTGCTGTATGTGTGTCACTCGCTGGCTCCCGAGCTCTCCCCCTGTGCTGTGTGTGTGTCACTCGCTGGCTCCCGAGCTCTCCCCCTGTGCTGTGTGTGTGTGTCACTCGCTGGCTCCCCAGCTCTCCCCCTGTGCTGTGTGTGTGTCACTCGCTGGCTCCCGAGCTCTCCCCCTGTGCTGTGTGTGTGTCACTCGCTGGCTCCCGAGCTCTCCCCCTGTGCTGTGTGTGTGTCACTTGCTGGCTCCCGAGCTCTCCCCCTGTGCTGTGTGTGTGTCACTCGCTGGCTCCCGAGCTCTCCCCCTGTGCTGTGTGTGTGTCACTCGCTGGCTCCCGAGCTCTCCCCCTGTGCTGTGTGTGTGTCACTCGCTGGCTCCCGAGCTCTCCCCCTGTGCTGTATGTGTGTCACTCGCTGGCTCCCGAGCTCTCCCCCTGTGCTGTGTGTGTGTCACTCGCTGGCTCCCGAGCTCTCCCCCTGTGCTGTGTGTGTGTGTCACTCGCTGGCTCCCGAGCTCTCCCCCTGTGCCGTGTGTGTGTCCCTCGCTGGCTCCCGAGCTCTCCCCCTGTGCCGTGTGTGTGTCACTCGCTGGCTCCCGAGCTCTCCTCCTGTGCTGTGTGTGTGTCACTCGCTGGCTCCCGAGCTCTCCCCGTGTGCTGTGTGTGTGTCACTCGCTGGCTCCCGAGCTCTCCCCCTGTGCTGTATGTGTGTCACTCGCTGGCTCCCGAGCTCTCCCCCTGTGCCGTGTGTGTGTCACTCGCTGGCTCCCGAGTTCCCCCCCTGTGCTGTGTGTGTGTCACTCGCTGGCTCCCGAGCTCTCCCCCTGTGCTGTGTGTGTGTCACTCGCTGGCTCCCGAGCTCTCCCCCTGTGCTGTGTGTGTGAGTCACTCGCTGGCTCCCGAGCTCTCCCCCTGTGCTGTGTGTGTGTCACTCGCTGGCTCCCGAGCTCTCCCCCTGTGCTGTGTGTGTGTCACTCGCTGGCTCCCGAGCTCTCCCCCTGTGCTGTGTGTGTGTCACTCGCTGGCTCCCGAGCTCTCCCCCTGTGCTGTGTGTGTGTCACTCGCTGGCTCCCGAGCTCTCCCACTGTGCTGTGTGTGTGTCACTCGCTGGCTCCCGGGCTCTGTCTCTGTGCTGTGTCTGTGTCACTCGCTGGCTCCCGAGCTCTCCCCCTGTGCTGTGTGTGTGTCACTCGCTGGCTCCCGAGCTCTCCCCCTGTGCTGTGTGTCACTCGCTGGCTCCCGAGCTCTCCCCCTGTGCTGTGTGTGTGTCACTCGCTGGCTCCCGAGCTATCCCCCTGTGCTGTGTGTGTGTCACTCGCTGGCTCCCGAGCTCTCCCCCTGTGCTGTGTGTGTGTCACTCGCTGGCTCCCGAGCTCTCCCCCTGTGCTGTATGTGTGTCACTCGCTGGCTCCCGAGCTCTCCCCCTGTGCTGTGTGTGTGTCACTCGCTGGCTCCCGAGCTCTCCCCCTGTGCTGTGTGTGTGTCACTCGCTGGCTCCCGAGCTCTCCCCCTGTGCCGTGTGTGTGTCCCTCGCTGGCTCCCGAGCTCTCCCCCTGTGCCGTGTGTGTGTCACTCGCTGGCTCCCGAGCTCTCCTCCTGTGCTGTGTGTGTGTCACTCGCTGGCTCCCGAGCTCTCCCCGTGTGCTGTGTGTGTCACTCGCTGGCTCCCGAGCTCTCCTCCTGTGCTGTGTGTGTGTCACTCGCTGGCTCCCGAGCTCTCCCCCTGTGCCGTGTGTGTGTCACTCGCTGGCTCCCGAGCTCCCTCCCTGTGCTGTGTGTGTGTCACTCGCTGGCTCCCGAGCTCTCCCCCTGTGCTGTGTGTGTGTCACTCGCTGGCTCCCGAGCTCTCCCCCTGTGCTGTGTGTGTGAGTCACTCGCTGGCTCCCGAGCTCTCCCCCTGTGCTGTGTGTGTGTCACTCGCTGGCTCCCGAGCTCTCCCCCTGTGCTGTGTGTGTGTCACTCGCTGGCTCCCGAGCTCTCCCCCTGTGCTGTGTGTGTGTCACTCGCTGGCTCCCGAGCTCTCCCCCTGTGCTGTGTGTGTGTCACTCGCTGGCTCCCGAGCTCTCCCCCTGTGCTGTGTGTGTGTCACTCGCTGGCTCCCGAGCTCTCCCCCTGTGCTGTGTGTGTGTCACTCGCTGGCTCCCGAGCTCTCCCCCTGTGCTGTGTGTGTGTCACTCGCTGGCTCCCGAGCTCTCCCCCTGTGCTGTGTGTGTGTCACTCGCTGGCTCCCGAGCTCTCCCCCTGTGCTGTGTGTGTGTCACTCGCTGGCTCCCGAGCTCTCCCCCTGTGCTGTGTGTGTGTCACTCGCTGGCTCCCGAGCTCTCCCCCTGTGCTGTGTGTGTGTCACTCGCTGGCTCCCGAGCTCTCCCCCTGTGCTGTGTGTGTGTCACTCGCTGGCTCCCGAGCTCTCCCCCTGTGCTGTGTTTGTGTCACTCGCTGGCTCCCGAGCTCTCCCCCTGTGCTGTGGATATACGGGCAGTTGGTCACGCCATGTAAAATATTGCCGACCTCGCAAAGCAAGGCCCGCAGTTGCAGGTCCCACGATGAGCGCCGTTGCAATGAGCGTTGAAGGCGCCGCAGTACTTAGGACCGAAGCACGTAAATGCAACTGTGGCCTCGCAAACCGAGGCAGCTGCAGGGATGCAATTAATTAGAAATGTAACCTCCGAACCACGGAACTGGGAAAACCAGCAAAAAAGCACCAATATGCCACAAATTAACTTCCACGCACACAGCACGGGGGAGAGCTACGGGTTTTCCACAATCGAAAATCGCGAGAAAAAGCGAGAAAAAAAATGGCATCCGAAAAAACGTAACTGAACGAAAAGGAGGCAGAAGGCAGTAAGACTAAACGCAAGGCCGCTAAACTACATGTGGGGAGAGGCTTGCGATGAGCGCCGAAGGTACTGCATTCCCAGCCTTACAATTTTATTCCCGTCATTTTTGACGGGCAAGTAGCTAGTATGATTATAATTACCAGTGATCTGAGACTTTGCTTTATCCCCCCCCCCCCATTTCCAAAAATTACATTTCTACGAACTGGGACTTCTTGTTCAGATTCCGAGCGCGTCTTATCAGAACAAAATAAGGAGACAAATACTCAGATTCGCTTGTTTTGTCTATTAATAAAAGTAACAACATGACGGCTTCAGATACAGATGTGACCTCTCCCCGACTTCAGGAGGCAATCGGAAGAACTAGAATTAATAATAGGAAAGCTAAAATAAAAAAAACACATTTATGTTCTATATATATATATATATACTAGCGACTCACCCGTCAAAAATGACGGGGCAATAAAAAAGTGTTGAAATGCTGTTTGCCACACAATGTGAGTGTACTGTATGCCTCAACTATATAGACCCCTATAAGACACTAATGACCCCATGTAATAACACTAAAGGTGCCAGGAGGGTCATCCAGGACCCTCATGACACAAAGGGTAACCACTACACCATTGTAACCTGGTCACTTATGGGGGTCTATACAGACCCTCATAAGCCTCTATTTAACCCCATTAGTACCATAAGGGTATTTAAAGACCCTCATGGGACAGTTATAAGCCTAACATTAACCCCATAAGTGCCATGAGGGTTCTCCAGTACAAACACTACACTGCACTAAACCCCCCAATAAACCATTACATCTAAACTAACACACCTCTACACTAACCTACTAACACCTACACTACCTACCTACACTACCTACCCCCTAATAAACCTCCCACCACTCTAACTACAGAAAATAAAAAAACCTAAGTCACAAAAAATAAAAAAGGAACATTACAGAAAATAACAAAATACATTACACCCCCCCCCCCCCCCCACTACAGAAAAAAAAAATTACACACCTGAAAAGGAAATACATAAAATACATACAATATAATACATACAATATAATACAAATAAAATAAAATAGAATACCCCTATCTATCTAACATACAATAAATCCTATCTATCTAATATACAATAAATCATATCTATCTAAAATACATCCCCCAATCTATCTAATATACAATAAATACTATCTATCTAATATACATACCCCTATCTAACATACAATAAATACTATCTAATATACAATAAATACTATCTATCTAAAATACATACCCCTATCTAACATACAATAAATACTATCTAATATACAATAAATCCTAACTATCTAAAATACATCCCCAGTCTATGTAATATACAATAAATATTATCTATCTAAAATACATCCCCCTATCTAACATACAATAAATGCTATCTACATACAGAAACCCTAATGCTAATCTAAAATAAAATAATTAAGACCACTTACCTTTGCAGATGTCCCTTCAGATCATCAACCTAGGGGAAAAAAGAAATTATTACAACACATTTACATACAATAAATAAACATTATAAACATTCTAAATATTCTACTCACTTTTCCAGTTAATGTGGGGTTAATGCGGGTTTCTGAGCTTATCTCGGATCCCTTCTTGGGTAAGTTGTACGTGGCTAGGAGGTCCGGGGTCGTGGAGGCTCGTTTTCATTTTTTTCGGAGGCCATGACGGCGTATCGTAGTTTTACATCTATTATATGTGATCTATATATATATATATATATATATATATATATCATATAAATTATGGGTCAAAGTTTTTATGGGAGATACATACTGCACCATAGCATTTGCGCCCTCCAAATCTGGTAATGCATGATTAAGTTTAATTTTGCTATTTTTTGTGTCCCCTATTCATTTAATCTGGGGGGAGGGATTAGTCCCTCCAATCCCTTCCAGTTCCTACGCCCTGTTAATGAGGTTACATCAGTGCATTAATCCCTCTCCTTGCACTATGTCATGTTGTTACATACATGTATGTTGTCATTTATCATGTGTCTCTATGTTTTGTCCCATTTTAGACACATGTTCTGAAGATAACTGGCACATGTGGTTTGGACTTCAGTTAAACTCTAGCTGGAAATGGACAGATGGTTCCACACCCACCTACTACAACTGGCAGAACAGTAGGTACCATTGGTACTCAGCAGTGATATAGTATTATAGTATGTAGTAATTGTATCATGTAATAACATTTAGTAGCATGTAACAATATGAATACCCACATTACGCACATTCGAGTTATTCAGTGTCCACCCAATGCTCGCTGATTACTCATCTCTTTCATACTGAATACTCACCAATTACTCACCACCTGTTACAGAGTCAATATCTACCGCCATCCACATTTACTCACACGTTACTCACCCATTACTCACTCAGTACCCTCCTAATACTTAACCATTATATTCTCAAAACCAACCCAGTACTCACTGATTACCCTCCTATTACTCCCTGATGAGTAATCCATTATACTCTCTATACCCATCCAATACTTTCTGATTACTCACCCTTTACAGGCTCAACACCCATCTAATACTCACGGATTACTCACCCATTACTCAGTCAATACCCTTCCAATACTCACTGATTACTCACCTGTTATATTCTCATTATCAACTCGATATTCAGTGGGCCTCATTCTATTAATGGCCGTAAAATGATATCCTGCAGTAAAAATTATAATTTAAAGGATCCGCGAGAAATAAAGAATTAACCCCTGCCGCGGGGGTACTATAAGTACCCCGTGGCACCTAAAACTAACGCCAGCAATCATGAGGGTCTACATAGACCCCTATAGGACACTATTAACCCCTAGGTTAACCCCATAAGTGCCATGAGGGATCTCCAGGACCCTCATGACAAATTTTAAACACTACACTACACTATTAACCCTAACTATACTCCATTAACCCCTTAACAATAACTATACCCCATTAATGCATACTAAACGCTAGTTAACCCTAACTGTACCTATCTAACCCTAACTGGGCCTATTTAACCCCTTCTAGCCCTATTTAACCCCATCACTTATGGGGGTCTATACAGTCCCCAAAAAGCCTCCATCTAACCCATCACTTCTGGGGGTCTATACAGACCCCCGTAAGCCTCTATTTAACCCAATCAGTCCCATAAGGGTCTATGAAGACCCTCATAGGAAAATGAGAACTCTATAATTAACCCCATAAGTGCCATGAGGGTTCTCCAGGACCCTCATGACACTAGGTACAAACACTACACTATCCCATCACATCTAAATCTAAACTAACCCCCCTCTAACCTATTAACCCCTACCTACCTAACACTACCTATCCCCTATTAAACCACCCTACCCCTCTAATTACAAAAATAAAAAAACCTATTTCACCAAAAATAAAAAAAACCTATGTTAACAATTAAATAAGTACATTACAACCCCCCACTACAAAAAATTAAAAAAGGACATTACAAACCCCACCCCAATACCAATACCCAAGTCCACCTGTGTGCAATCTAAGTGTCATATGATCTGTCATTACATATACACACCTTTTTTGAAAGGCCCCAGAGGCTGCAACACCTAAGCAAGAGGCACCACTAACCAAACACTGTCATGAAGATCAAGGAACTCTCCATACAAGTAAGGGACAATGTTGTTGAGAAGTACAAGTCAGGGTTAGGTTATAAAAAATATCCAAATCTTTGATGATCCCCAAGAGCACCATCAAATTTCTCATAACCAAATGGAAAGAACATGGCGCAACAGCAAACCTGCCAGGAGACGGCCGCCCACCAAAACTCACGGACCGGGCAAGGAGGGCATTAATCAGAGAGGCAGCACAGAGACCTAAGGTAACCCTGGAGGAGCTGCAGAGATCCACAGCAGAGACTGGAGTATCTGTACATAGGACGACAATAAGCCGTACGCCCCATAGAGTTGGGCTTTATGGCAGAGTGGCCAGAAGAAAGCCATTACTTTCAGCAAGAAACAAAATGGCACGTGGGAGACTCCCAAAATGTATGGAGGAAGGTGCTCTGGCCTCATGAGACTAAAATTTAACTTTTCAGACATCAAAGAAAACGCTATGTCTGGCGCAAACCCAACACATCACATCCCCCAAAGAGCACCATCCCCACAGTGACACATGGCGGTGGCAGCATCATGCTGTGGGGATGGGACTGGGAAACTGGTCAGAGTAGGGGGAAAGATGGATGGTGCTAAATACAGGGATATTCAGGAGCAAAACCTGCACCACTCTGTGTGTGATTTGAGGCTAGGACGGAGGGTCACCTTCCAGCAGGACAATGACCCCAAACACACGGCTAAAGGGGGGGAAACATGTAAATGTGTTGGAATGGCCGAGTCACAGCCCAGACCTCAATCCAATAGGAAATCTGTGGTCAGACTTAAAGATTGCTGGTCACAAGCTCAAACCATCCAACCTGAAGGAGCTGGAGCAGCAAGGAGGAATGGGCAGAAATCCCAGTGGTAAGATGTGGCAAGCTCATAGAGACTTATCCAAAGAGACTTGGAACTGTGATTGCTGCAAAAGGTGACGCTACAAAGTATTGACTTTAGGGGGGTGAATAGTTATGTACATTGACTTTTTCTGTTATTTTGTCCTATTTGTTGTTTGCTTCACAATAAAAATCACATATAATAGTTGTCAAACTACAAAACATCGTCACGCTTTGCGAGTTTGCAAAGTGAGCTCGCTGGCACTGGGTACCTCACAAAGCGAGGGACGCAGTTTGGAGGGGCTGCATTTGCGGAAGGTGGAGGCTTTACGGCGCATCACTTTGTAACAACACAACCCTGAACAATCATTAACTTGCAGCACTTTGTCCTACGGCGCCTCAAAAAACCTTAAACAACACAACCCCGCAGAATCGTTAACTCGCAGCACTTTCTCCTACACGCCTCAAAACACCTCACAAAACTCGCAGCACTTAGCCGATCAATCACGAGGGACTTAGCCTACAAACATGCAAGCACATGACGACCGCAGGATTCAGAAAAAAAAACATACGAGTCGTAACACTTAGAAAAAAAAATACGAACTTAACGGCCAAGACATGCAAACCAAAAGCCACTAAAAACACAATAAAAAATAAAAGAATAAAAACATCACAGATAGCACGGGGGAGCTGCCAGGATGTCTGAGAGTGAGGTGCAATGAGATTTTAGGTCTAATTTGCCGAGTTTAGCCACTCAAAAATTGCTGAAGCGAAGGCCTGGGTTAATCTGGGACAATCGACCCCTATAGATGCCCTGAGTGACCAACAAACAATATCACTAAACTCAGAAGACCTAGGGGAACAAATTGATCCCAAAATTACCTTAAAAAAAAAACAATAAAATCGGAAGAGTCCCCTGCATGGAATCCCTACCCAGCTGAACTTTTCCCCTTGGAAGCCTGGAGGGAGAGAGTGTGGAGCTGCACTGCTGAGGACATATATAAGCAGGTACAGGGGAGAGGCTATAGAGCTGTGGGGGGAGAAGATAGCCCTGATCCAAGGAAGGGGTACCCAGGGGGGCATCAGAAGCAAATTAGCCCCAGAAAAATTAAGCAATCCGGGGCCCCTTACCCACATATCCCCATCAAAGCTCTCCCCATACCCTGGGTCCAAGCAACCCAGCCCAACCTGTCTACTTAGACTCAGAACATTAAAAGTACACTGCACAGGGCTCACTTACCAACAGAGGCCCATGCTGCAGGCGCACATGTAGGGGGCTCCAAAAGCCCAAAGAGAACTTGCAGGCACAACCACCGCAGGAGACCCCCCCCCTCTGGGTCCAAGAACCTCCCCAGAAGTCCACGGACCATAGACACATATCTGTGGTGGGTTCCTAAAAACAGGACAGTTCAGGTCCAAGAATCGTTGGGCTCCTAACACAGGAGCGTGCACCCCAAGAGCGAAATTTGCAGCGTACAAAGGGTTAATCAGACACAGGCCACAGTATTACAAAACCATTTGTTTTTCAAGGCTAGTTTCCAGGCCGAATCCCTGCTTGTGTAACAGACTGTACTAGTGGAACTCTACTACCACCTAGTGGACAAAGTTCAAAAGCACCAAGCAAGTAAAAAGAGACAACCAAAGCTCAATTTTCAACTATAAGCATTTAAGCTATGACCACTTCGGTTCAAGAACTTTTAATAAATCCAAAAAGATGTAACTAGCAAAAAGCCCAGCAATATAGGGACGCTAACAATTGCTCTGGGACAAACCAAGTGAAACCAGGTCTCTGGCAACAACTTGATCTACAATACTCTCACTGAGATGGCAGGTGTTGCCACGAGAAAGAACAATAAAGGGATCCAATCTTACTGCCTACCCAAATCTTCAGCAAGTTCTCCCACCAATAAAACACCCACAGCCGCAGTCCACGCAGCAACAAGCTCTGAAATGTCAGCGCCTAGCACTAAAAGTGACATCCAGGACCTTAAAGACCTAATATCCAACTTCAGAGAGGAGGTCAAATCAGACATCCGGAAGGTGACAACAGAACTAACCACAGAAATTAAAAAGGTGGACGATAAAACAACAAAACTGGAAACTAAAATTTCGGAAATAATGCAACATAACAACAAGCTAACAGAGGAGATCTTGGCTTTGAAGGAGGAACAATCTAGACAACAGTTGCAACAGGAAGATCTAGAAAACAGATCTAGACGACAGAACATAAGGCTGAGGAATGTGCCGGAGTCTGTCAAGGACCTACACGCATACCTAAACGATCTATGTGAATTTCTCCTCCCAAACATACATCCAGAAAACTTGAGAATGGATCGGTTTCACAGAGCCCTAGGATTCCGTTCATCTCCACAGGAGCGCCCAAGAGACATCATTGCCAGATTCCACTACTACTCCACCAAAGAAATGTTCATGAAGGCCGCAAGAAAAGGCATCCCTCCCATCGAGGGGCACACACCGCTGCTTTTTTCTGATCTAGCCCCGACTACCCTTGCCAAAAGGAGACAACTGAAACCGGTTCTGGACTGTATCCTGGCTCAAGGATGGAGGTATACATGGGGTTTCCCTTTTCGCCTCAATATATCCAAAGAGGGAAAATTCTTCACCATCAGAACACTGGAGGAAGGCATTAACTTGCTGGCGGAATGGAACATCAAGGTCACTGTCGGAGAGCAGTTACAACCAACAGAAAACCCGAGAGGAAGGAGTCCTCCCATGAACGGAGAAAAAGACTTACTACAATGAGTTGTCACTTATTTTGTTTCTCTGTTTTTTTTGTCTTTTTTTGCTTCATCTTCCTCTCTCTTCTTCTCTCTCTCTCCTTGTTTTCATGCTACTCTGACAACCAAAGCTAGTTGAATCTGAAAACGAGTAGATCCAATAAGGTAGCACCCACACCAGTGAAAGTTCTAATACACACTATAGACAGTTAACCCAGGCCGTAAAGGCAAAAGCAACACACACCTAGAAGGCGTCCCTACGGGCGCTAACACGTAGACTTCCAAAAACCCCTACAGTAGGGAAAGTTTAGGCGGACCAATTCAGTGTCAGTTTAGAGACACTAACTGGCCCACCAGTAAAATACGAAGAGGACAGCAAACGCTCTCCTCATAGTAGTTTAAATTACCACACTTTATTTAAGTAAGGAACACAATTAAGTTCAAACATACTAAGAGCCTTCCTGACCAACAGTAAGACACACAAACAGACTCAAGTACTTAGACTTCTTACCCAGGATTACCTTAGGGTTCCCCACTAGAGGAAAAGTAGGAACTTGCTTAATTACTGAGCCAGGTTTTTATAATTCCGAAAGTTTAAGTATAAGCAATTTGGCTCATACTCTGTTGTCTTTTTTCCTTTGAGTACAGATACTCTCCCACACAGCCAGCTGCTGAGCAGTCTTCGGGCGGAAACCAGCAGGAGGCACAGGATAACGAAGTAACAGGCTTCCAGAAAGGTGAGATAGCCATTTAGACACACCAAAGGGTCATACACCTCAATAAGAAATATGGACATTGTCATTGCGTCACACAACGCTCATGGTCTGAACGAACCAATCAAGAGGGGGGTAGCCTTGAGAAATTACCAAAAACTAAATCTTGATATCGTAATGATTCAGGAAACTCACTTTAGAAAACAAGCACTACCAAAATATTGGGGGGGAGTCTTTACTCAGGCATTCCATTCGACCGCAGATACCAAACAAAAGGGAGTCACGATTTTGTTCCACAGAAGACTCAACTTTCAGTTAAGTAAAATTCAAAAAGATAAAGATGGCAGGTTTTTAGCAGTACATGGGACCATACACGAACGTAAGGTTTCATTCTTGAACATTTACGCCCCGAACACAGATCAAACGCCATTCTTTCAAAAAATACAGAAACTCACAGATAGCTGGGAAGACGGACTTAAGATAATAGGAGGAGACATGAACGCGGTCTTAGACCCGCTCAAAGACAAGTCAAACGATTTAGGTTCACAAAAAATCCCCACAGCGACCAAAGCTCTCAAAAAACTCCTAAAATCAAACTGCATGATTGATACCTAGAGAAACATGAACCCCACAGAAAGGGAATACACATTTTTTTCCGCCAGACATGGTTCGCTCTCCAGAATAGACTATATCCTGATCCCACAGAACGTTACAGGGAACCTAACTGAGGCCTCTATCTGCCCCATAGCATGGTCGGACCACGATCTAGTCAAAATCTCCATGAATAATCTCCTACCGAAAGGAAATAACCCAAGGTGGTCATTAAATCCCAGTATACTGAACGACCCTATCACACGAGATAAGGTCAGAACTGCAATCGTAGATTATCTTGACCTCAATACAGTAGGGGAGATAGACATAGATGGAATTTGGGCAGCTCACAAGGCAGTGATCAGGGGAGTCTGTATACAAATTAGTTCAATCAAAAAGAAAAAAGACCAAGCACAAATCTTACTTCTAAACCAGAAAATTGCTGAAGCACAGAAACTATTTGTTAAAGATAAATCACAACATACCCATGAGAAGATACTAAGTTACAAACAAGAACTAAACACTATTTTAAGAGGGAAAATGGTCAATATCCTACAGCGAACTGAAGCTAAATTCTTCAGATACGCAAACAAGCCCGATAGAATGCTGGCCACGAGACTAAAAGAAAAAAGAGCAAACTCATTCATAGCCAAAATAATCACCAAAAATAGGCAGACAGTTTTTAAACCAGATCAAATAGTAAACGAATTCAGACAATTTTATGCGGACCTTTACAGCAAAACACCCGAATCAGGCACCCCAACCCACAAACTAGAAATTGAAAATACACTAAATAACTTAAATATACCCCAATTAGACTCTATCAAAGCTAAATCACTCTTAGAGCCCATCTCGGTCGAAGAAATACAGGATGCGATCAAATCCACAAAGGCACACGGGGCCCCAGGGCCAGATGGCTATTCCAACCTCTACTACAAACATATGAGCGATCTACTTAGCCCCACCTTACATAAGCTATTTAACAGCTTCTTAGCTGGTGAAAAAATTAAACCGGAATTCTTAGAAGCTAAAATAATACTGATTCCTAAACCGGGGAAAGACCCATCCCAATATGCTAGCTATAGACCAATATCTCTGATCAACACAGATTTAAAAATATACACCAAAATCTTAGCGTCAAGACTAGCGAATCTGTTACCTGAAGTGGTACATCCAGACCAAGTAGGGTTCATTAAGGGGAGAGAAGCGCCAGACAATACCAGAAAAATTGTTGACCTTATTGACATAACCAAAAGTAATGAAGGCCGCACTATGTTGTTGGCGCTTGATGCCGAGAAGGCATTTGATAGGTTAGATTGGACATTTATGAACGCCACACTGAACAAATTCGGAATTCCGGAAGGTTTTCTGCGAAGCATCGTGACATTATACTCGGAACCAACCGCACAAGTTACATACCAAGGACACAATTCACTAAAATTCAACATCACAAGGGGGACAAGACAGGGGTGCCCTCTATCACCATTGCTGTTCGCCCTCAGTATAGAGCCCCTAGCAATTGCCATTCGTCAGCACACTGACATATCGGGTATACGGGTCGGCCCGACAGATCATAAAATTAGCCTTTTTGCCGATGATATCCTACTAACAATATCAAACCCCCTGGTTAGTCTACCTAATCTATTCAAACTTTTGTCTCAATTTGGCCCACTGTCAGGATTCAAAATTAACACAAGTAAAAGCATAGCCCTTAATATATCACTTCCTCCCACCACGGAAAAACTACTAGCCAATAACTTCCCAATAAAATGGGCCCCGAATTCTATCAACTACCTAGGCGTACAAATTACAAAATCAACTAAGACCCTATATGAAGCAAACTACCCAACCCTCTTTAAACAATTAACTAGGGACCTGCACAGGTGGTCAGAACTAAAGATTTTGTGGTTAGGAAAGCTACATGCTGTCAAAATGAACGTACTCCCCAAACTGCTCTACCTTTTTCGGACGGTGGGCTCGGATTTCCAGACATTTCCAGGTACTTTAAAGCTGCTAGATTAGCACAACTAGTTAAGTGGTATGTCAGGGACTCCCCCCCCATATGGGTTCAATTAGAAAAACACATACTAGGGTCCAATGATTTAATCATGCGTCAGTTACTATGGCTCTCAACCCAGCAGGGCTTCAAGTTACCCCAATCAATTCCATCAAGTGTGAGGCATTCAATTTCCCTATGGAAAGATATAAATAAGAGGAACAGACTGCTGGGCCAGGAGTCAGGGCTCAGCCCTCTATGGCCACTTTCAACTAACCCCAAAATAAACTCTAATGCTCAATACAGATGGTGGATTGATAATAATTGCTCAATTGCGGCAGATTTACCGGTTGTTAATCAAAAATGGTCCACCACCGCATTCCTAGAAGACAAAACCCTTCCTCCGGGGGAATGGCTTAACCTAATCGCTATAAACCAAAGATTAAATCACATCACTAAGAATAAAGGAGGGCAAAATATATCCTTATTCGAAAAATGTTGCATTAAATTCCCGGGAGGGAAAGGAAACATCTCCACAATATATAACCATTTAAGCGATTTAGTCACTCCCCCTAAATTACACTATGAATCAGCATGGGAAGCTGACCTCAACATAAATTTAGACAGAGACCAATGGAATAGTATTCGGAAACAAGCCAAAAACACATCACTTAACGTAATTATGAAAGAAAACTCCTATAAAGTTATTATGAGGTGGTACCTAACCCCAGTAAGAATGCACATAGGGAACCAGACAATTAGTGACATATGCGAAAGGGGCTGCAACCAAAAAGGGACTCTAATCCATAAATTATGGGAATGCCCTATGATTAGAC
Source organism: Discoglossus pictus (assembly GCA_027410445.1). Taxonomy (NCBI): domain Eukaryota; kingdom Metazoa; phylum Chordata; class Amphibia; order Anura; family Alytidae; genus Discoglossus; species Discoglossus pictus. The sequence goes on from JAPZIH010001086.1 coordinate 46,759, forward strand.
ACACATGGGTGGACACCTACAAAACCCTGGAGAAACTATGGGGTCAATGCTATCCCATGAGACCAGAAGAGGCCATCCTAGGATTACCGGTAGAAGGGATGTCCAACTCAGAACAATTCCTAACTAACCAAATTTTCCTAGCAGTTAGGATAGTAGTAGCCGCCCATTGGAAATCACCCACCCCAACATTTGAAGTAGTCTTAAACAAAATTGAGTTTGTTCGATCCATGAGCGTTTTGTCCGCAGAGGTTGACCATAACTACAAGCGCTGGGCCTCCTGCTGGGCCGCCTGGGAGACAAGACGCGGCAGATGAATAGGGTGAGTGACACTTCTCCCTACAAAGGAGCTATTAGGGGATCCATAGTAGTAGTGGTCTTAATTTACCCAACATCATTAGCCCACACAGTAACCTAAACACAGAATAATCTTTCTATTAGATGCTACCAACCAAGCTCAAAACAACAGTTAGTCAGGAATCCAAGTTCATCATATTTTTCCCATAGTTATGGGACTTCATTAAATATAGTTTTCTCGTTAGCCTTAAGTTATTTAAAAGCTAATATCAGCTATTATAATACCAGAAAAACGGAAAAGGGAGAGGAGTTTTGGACAGGCAGAGGACACACTGGAAACCAAATATGTGAAATACGTTTATTGTTAATTCCTATTTATCACTTCTAATGTTTTTGGTGTACTATGTTATATGTCTGACCTGTCTAATAAAAATCAATAAAAAAAAAAAAAAAAATTGCTGAAGCGAGAAAAAAACTGGCGGTCGAAAAAAATGAAAACAAGGCTACATGACCCTGAATCGCGCAAAAGACCGATAGACACGTAGCAGTTTGACAAGGCACATACAAGGTACCAGAAACACTGTTACAAAAGACGCAAAATTCTCCCTCCGCGCGTAACACATACAATATCGCCGCCATTTTACGCTAATCTACACATTACGCATCCTGAAATGGTGGTTTTCCCGCATAAAGTAACGGTTCAGGCTTGCGCACACAGCCTATATATAGGGCACACTTGCCACAGAGCTGACACTTTCTCCTCAGGTGATGACATTCCAAATCACTATGTATTCGTAAATGGTGAATGGCGACAATGAAAAAACATAATTATAAAATTATCCCAAGAATTTATACTGTCAGTCCACGAGACATTGAACGTTTCAGTTTAAGATTACTTCTTTTACATGTTCCCGTTGCACAAAGTTATGAACATTTACTCACAGTCAATGACATACTTTATGATACTTTCCAGTTAGCTGCAAGACATCAAAACTTTCTGGCAGATGATACAGAATGGGAGAGATGTCTCAAGGAAGCAGCACTATGTCAAAAGCCAAAGCAAATGAGAGAATAATTTGCATTCATTTGCATCTTTTGCAATGTACCTGATGCATTAACTTTGTGGGAAACATTTATAATTATCTTATTAATCTTATGTGTGAAGATTTCTTGAAACGTTACAATGAGACTATTGCGCTATTGAAAGCATTAATGAAAATACAGGAAATCTTTCTTTGTCATGGATTAAATTGTGCCAATTTTAATCTGCCTGATTCAGGAATTATAATTGAAATTAACTTTGATGAGTATGACACTGACATTGAATACCAAAAACACAAGAAAAAATTGGAACTTTAAATGTATTACAATTGGAAGCATTTAACGCCATCACAAATGCAATAGATGATGACATGCTCAAAGAGCATTATTTCTATCTGAAAGGCCCTGGTGGATCAGGAAAAACGTATCTATATAATTTGTTGATGAGTTGCATTCGCGCACAGGGTCAAATAGCACGGCCATTTGCAACCACTGGAATTTCCGCACTTTTGTTAGAAGGTGGTAGAACTGTGCATAGTGGATTTAAACTGACAGTTCCCATTCTGGAAACATCAGTTTCGGATATTCGAATTAATTAATTACAAGCAAAAACATTTCACAAGAGTAAATTAACTATAATAGATGAGGCAACTATGATGTCATGTCATGCCCTGCAATGTATTGATCGATTATTAAAATAAGTTGTGGCTAATGATTGGCCATTTGGTGGAAAGGTGATGTTGTTAGGAGGATATTTTAGACAAAAATTACCTGTGGTGCCACATGGCAATAGGACTGACATTGTTGAAACATGTTTAAAGAGAAGTAAGTGGTGGAAAATATTTACACACCTTAAATTAGAAATAAATATGAGATCTGAAGGCCAAAATTAATACAATGATTGGCTCATTCAGTTTGGAGAAGGAAAACAGACACAAATAAATAATTTACCTGATGATGCTGTTTAAATTCCATCCGAAATGATTTCAAAAGAACCACTAATATCGACAATCTTCCTCAATACCATCAATAACGAGGATTACTCAGACATTGCAAGCAAAATCATATTGACATCAAAAAATATAGATGCCTTGAATCTAAATAACGAAATTTTGAAATTAATTAATGCACCCCAAAAAAATGATTACAATGCAGATTCTGTTCTGGCTGATGAGAAAGTTAGTGAAGCTAACTTTACTATGGAATTTATTAAAATTCTTTAAATCCCTCTGGAATGCCACCACATATTTTGCAATTGTCATGCTACTGAGAAATATGAATCCAAAAAAAGGACTTTGTAATGGGACCAGATTAATTGTGAAGAATTTAAAGGATCATTTTATACATGCAGAAATTATGAATGGTACCCATAGGCAAACCAGTTCTTATACCAAGAATTGATTTGGCTCCTAGTGAGAGTGGTTTTCCTTTTGTCCTTCAAAGGAGACAATTTCCCATTATCATGGCATTTGCCATCACCATCAATAAATCCCAAGGACAAACTTTTAAGTCTGTGGGTATTTTTTTGAAGGAACCTGTGTTTGCACATGGACAACTCATTGTTGCATTTTCAAGATGCAATAATCCAGAGGAAATTAAAGTTCATATTGAAGAAAACCCAAGTCAGGGTGATTTATTGGAAGATGGACACATTTTTACCAAAAACATTGTGTACTATGAGGTGCTGTAAACATAGAGAACAGTGGTTTAATTTCGAGGACAACATTTTATGTCACTCAGACTCATTTTAGAGGACCACTATTTCAATAAGAAACTCTATACAATGGCAAAAAAACATAGAAAACAGTGGTTTTACTTCCAGGACAAAATTTTAGCTCAAAAAAAGTAAACAAAAACAAATACAACAATAAACAGTGGTTATATCCCATAGACAAAATGTAAAGACTGCTGGACTCTTTGTAAGGTAACCACTTGGACATATATATCTTCATATATAGCAACATCGAAAAAGGAACACTTCTCTTTTTTCAAATAAGTTATACCATATCAAATATAGAGAACAGTGGTTTTATTTTGAGGACAACATTTTTAGAAACTTTTTAGAGGACCACTATTTCACTAAGAAACTCTATAAAATGGCAAAAAGCATAGAGAACAGTGGTTATACCCTGTGGATGAACTTTTATATCTGGCGGTCTCTTTCACTATTTCAAAAAGAAAAATGAACATATTGGAATGTGTTAGAACTTACCTTTTTACATGATTGGCCCCACAAAACAATTAGTTGGCATTTTCAATAAATTCAAGGTTAAATGTTATTGTTTTATGTTACTAATTCACATGTTAACATTGTATTTAAAAGTTGTGGAAAGTTGGTTCATTGTATATTGTATATAGTCAAGGATTTATGTTACTAGAAGTTTCACCATTTGTTAATCCATTGAAATGTATCATTTAAATACAGAATATTGATTCAGGGAGTAATCCATTCTCCAGTTAATGGGGTCAGGAAGGAATTCATTTTTTTCCCTCTTTGATACAATTGGCCATGTTTCAATGGGGGGAGTTTATTGTTTGCCATCCTCTGGATTCAATGCCTATTATGTTTAACAAGAATTAAAAAGAATATTGAATGTTACATAGCATGTAATTGTTCAAAATAGTTATTCACAGAACATTTACATAGTCTTCTGTTATTTATGGATAACTATCAATTCTAAATGTTAGTATTGTTTAAAAAATGATTGTTTCAAATACAAGTTGCGTGTTACAAATTTTTATGTTATGGTATACAATATGTATTCATGAAAACTTCAGACATTGTTATATTGTTATTCCATATATGACAATTAAAATAGTTAATATTGAAAAAAATATATATTCTATACCTGTTGGTGAAATACAAGGTGAAAGTTACAAAAATAAAAAGTTTTATTCAACATTTGGTATTTCTTTGTAGATAAAAAAAAAGTTAAGAATGTCAGAGACTCGCATTGTGTGGCAAACAGTTTTAACAACATTAAAATGTTATTGCCCCGTCATTTTTGACGGGCAAGTCGCTAGTAAAAAAATTATCTTCAAAGTTGTGGGCATGTTCTGTAAATTAAATTATGTAAATCCTCAAACAATCCATGTTAATTCTAGGTTGTAAGGCAACAATACACGAAAAATGCCAAAGGGGGTGAATACTTTTGAAAGGCACTGTACATAACATTACAGTAATAAAGACATTATAAGTATACCCCTAACTACAATACATTACCCCCTATCTATACATGACCCACTATCTTCAACACATAACAACCTAGCATACATTACCTCCTTACAAGACAACATTACCCCCTATCTATACATAACCCCCTATATATACATAACCTCCTATCTATCCATAACAACCTATCTGTACATTACCCCCTATCTAGACAACATTACCCCCTATCTATACATTACTCACTATCTAGAATACATTAAACCCTGAATCTATGCTAAAATAGAATAATTTAGGACACTTACCTTTGCAGATGTCCCTTCAGGATAAAAGGAAACCCCAAGGAAAAAAATAAACATATAATTAGTACAAAACACTACATAGAACCAAAACACATTGTAAATACAGTACTAAACTCACCTTTCCAGCATGTCCCCGTCCATCTTATTCTGCTCCCTGGATCGGCCCCTGGAAAAAAGATACATCACATTAGTACAACATATACACATAAATACAAAATATGATAAACATTACACATAAAATAAATTAAACTTACCTGTCCGCAATGTCCCCGGGCCTTGTCATCTTCTTCCATGGCTGCTCCAGGGTACAAGTAAGCTGTGGCCCTTTTAGGCCGCTTTGCATGCTTGGCGGAAGGTTGGCCAGAGAATTTGATTAGGGTCAGGTACTTCCATGAGGCCGAATCTCTTGTGGCCGCGTGGCATCAAAGGCTTTCCCTGCGGAGCGGGTGGCCTCAAGGGAATGCAGGGTGCTGGCCGCAAGGGAATAGAGTAGCTAAGTAGCTTACGTCCATCACTTGCGGCCACACAGCTCCTACGGCCACTGATACAATGAGGCCCAGTGACTACTCGCCCAATACTTACTCAAAACCCACCCCATACTCTCATACACTGATTACACACCCATTACACACTCAGTACCCTCCTAATAATCACTGATTAGTTATCCATTATACATGCAACACCTACGTAATAATTACTGATTACTCACCCATTACACATTTAACACCCATCCAATACTCACTGATTACTCACCCTTTAATCACTCAGTACTCTCAATACTCACTGATTACTCACCCTTTAATCACTCAGTACTCTCAATACTCACTGATTACTCCCCCTTTATATTCTCAATACTAAGCCAATATTCAGCCTATTACCCGATACTCACTGATTACTCACCAAATACCCTCCCACTACACACATATAAATCACCTATTATACACTCAATACCAAGTCATTACTGATCCAACAATTAACCACTAATTATTGGTCTTTATTGACTAACTACATAATTAATTCTCACTTTTTCCCTACAAATTCTCATCTTATATTTTAATATCATTCCACTTCTGGATCGCAACCTTGTCGTGGTGAAGGGGATTAAGTACTTCAATGAAGCTGTGAGCTATACCATGTGGGGTTATCCAAGAGGCGCAGGTCACAACATAGATGTGGGAAAACTTGCGGTCCATAAGAGAAAGAACCGGCAAACCAGTATTCCAGTACTTTTGCCATAAAAACCTTATGGACAGGCACCACCAGACGCATGATGCCTGTTGTGTTGCGGTCCATAGGGTCAAAGAATCAGATTCGACTGAACAACTAAACAAAAAACATCTAATTACAATCATACAACCCAACCAACACGTTTCCTAAAGATTTTGAGTTGCTCTGAAATTAGTGAGGAAGCCAAAAATATCTGAGGATTGCAATAGATTGTTATATAGAGATACATAATGGGAGACTGGATACAATGTGTAGGATTGGATAGTTATATAGAGATACATAATGGGAGACCAGATACAATGTGTAGGATTGGATAGTTATATAGAGGCACATAATGGGAGACCAGATACAATGTGTAGGATTGGATTGTTATATAGAGATACATAATGGGAGACTGGATACAATGTGTAGGATTGGATTGTTATATAGAGATACATAATGAGAGACTAGATACAATGTGTAGGATTGGATTGTTATATAGAGATACATAATGGGAGACTGGATACAATGTGTAGGATTGGATTGTTATATAGAGATACATAATGGGAGACTGGATACAATGTGTAGGATTGGATTGTTATATAGAGATACATAATGAGAGACTGGATACAATGTGTAGGATTGGATTGTTATATAGAGATACATAATGGGAGACCAGATACAATGTGTAGGATTGGATTGTTATATAGAGATACATAATGGGAGACTGGATACAATGTGTAGGATTGGATTGTTATATAGAGATACATAATGGGAGACTGGATACAATGTGTAGGATTGGATTGTTATATAGAGATACATAATGGGAGACTGGATACAATGTGTAGGATTGGATTGTTATATAGAGATACATAATGAGAGACTGGATACAATGTGTAGGATTGGATTGTTATATAGAGATACATAATGAGAGACTGGATACAATGTGTAGGATTGGATTGTTATATAGAGATACATAATGGGAGACTGGATACAATGTGTAGGATTGGATTGTTATATAGAGATACATAATGGGAGACTGGATACAATGTGTAGGATTGGATTGTTATATAGAGATACATAATGGGAGACTGGATACAATGTGTAGGATTGGATTGTTATATAGAGATACATAATGGGAGACCGGATACAATGTGTAGGATTGGATTGTTATATAGAGACACATAATGGGAGACTGGATACAATGTGTAGGATTGGATTGTTATATAGAGATACATAATGGGAGACTGGATACAATGTGTAGGATTGGATAGTTATATAGAGATATATAATGAGAGACTGGATACAATGTGTAGGATTGGATTGTTATATAGAGATACATAATGAGAGACCGGATACAATGTGTAGGATTGGATTGTTATATAGAGATACATAATGGGAGACCGGATACAATGTGTAGGATTGGATTGTTATATAGAGATACATAATGGGAGACCGGATACAATGTGTAGGATTGGATTGTTATATAGAGATACATAATGGGAGACCGGATACAATGTGTAGGATTGGATTGTTATATAGAGATACATAATGGGAGACTGGATACAATGTGTAGGATTGGATTGTTATATAGAGACACATAATGGGAGACTGGATACAATGTGTAGGATTGGATTGTTATATAGAGACACATAATGGGAGACTGGATACAATGTGTAGGATTGGATTGTTATATAGAGATACATAATGGGAGACCGGATACAATGTGTAGGATTGGATTGTTATATAGAGACACATAATGAGAGACTGGATACAATGTGTAGGATTGGATTGTTATATAGAGATACATAATGGGAGACCGGATACAATGTGTAGGATTGGATTGTTATATAGAGATACATAATGGGAGACCGGATACAATGTGTAGGATTGGATTGTTATATAGAGATACATAATGGGAGACCGGATACAATGTGTAGGATTGGATTGTTATATAGAGACACATAATGGGAGACTGGATACAATGTGTAGGATTGGATAGTTATATAAAGACACATAATGAGAGACTGGATACAATGTGTAGGATTGGATTGTTATATAGAGATACATAGTGGGAGACTGGATACAATGTGTAGGATTGGATTGTTATATAGAGATACATAATGGAGACTGGATACAATGTGTAGGATTGGATTGTTATATAGAGACACATAATGGGAGACTGGATACAATGTGTAGGATTGGATTGTTATATAGAGATACATAATAGGAGACCGGATACAATGTGTAGGATTGGATTGTTATATAGAGATACATAATGAGAGACTGGATACAATGTATGGGATTGGATTGTTATATAGAGATACATAATGGGAGCCTGGATACAATGTGTAGGATTGGATTGTTATATAGAGATACATAATGGAGACTGGATACAATGTGTAGGATTGGATTGTTATATAGAGACACATAATGGGAGACTGGATACAATGTGTAGGATTGGATTGTTATATAGAGATACATAATGGGAGACCGGATACAATGTGTAGGATTGGATTGTTATATAGAGATACATAATGGGAGACTAGATACAATGTGTAGGATTGGATTGTTATATAGAGATACATAATGGGAGACTGGATACAATGTGTAGGATTGGATTGTTATATAGAGATACATAATGGGAGACTGGATACAATGTGTAGGATTGGATTGTTATATAGAGATACAAAATGGGAGACCGGATACAATGTGTAGGATTGGATTGTTATATAGAGATACATAATGGGAGACTGGATACAATGTGTAGGATTGGATTGTTATATAGAGATACATAATGGGAGACTGGATACAATGTGTAGGATTGGATAGTTATATAGTGACACATAATGGGAGACCGGATACAATGTGTAGGATTGGATTGTTATATAGAGATACATAATGGGAGACTGGATACAATGTGTAGGATTGGATTGTTATATAGAGATACATAATGGGAGACTGGATACAATGTGTAGGATTGGATAGTTATATAGAGATACATAATGGGAGACCGGATACAATGTGTAGGATTGGATTGTTATATAGAGATACATAATGAGAGACTGGATACAATGTGTAGGATTGGATTGTTATATAGAGGCACATAATGGGAGACTGGATACAATGTGTAGGATTGGATTGTTATATAGAGATACATAATGAGAGACTGGATACAATGTGTAGGATTGGATTGTTATATAGAGATACATAATGAGAGACTGGATACAATGTGTAGGATTGGATTGTTATATAGAGATACATAATGGGAGACTGGATACAATGTGTAGGATTGGATTGTTATATAGAGATACATAATGGGAGACTGGATACAATGTGTAGGATTGGATTGTTATATAGAGACACATAATGGGAGACTGGATACAATGTGTATGATTGGATTGTTATATAGAGATACATAATGGGAGACTGGATACAATGTGTAGGATTGGATTGTTATATAGAGATACATAATGGGAGACCGGATACAATGTCTGGATGGGATTGTTATATAGAGATACATAATGGGAGACTGGATACAATGTGTAGGATTGGATTGTTATATAGAGATACATAATGGGAGACTGGATACAATGTGTAGGATTGGATTGTTATATAGAGATACATAATGGGAGACCGGATACAATGTGTAGGATTGGATTGTTATATAGAGATACAAAATGGGAGACCGGATACAATGTGTAGGATTGGATTGTTATATAGAGATACATAATGGGAGACCGGATACAATGTGTAGGATTGGATTGTTATATAGAGACACATAATGGGAGACTGGATACAATGTGTAGGATTGGATAGTTATATAGAGATACATAATGGGAGACCAGATACAATGTGTAGGATTGGATTGTTATATAGAGATACATAATGGGAGACTGGATACAATGTGTAGGATTGGATTGTTATATAGAGATACATAATGAGAGACCGGATACAATGTCTGGATTGGATTGTTATATAGAGATACATAATGGGAGACTGGATACAATGTGTAGGATTGGATTGTTATATAGAGGCACATAATGGGAGACTGGATACAATGTGTAGGATTGGATTGTTATATAGAGATAAATTATGGGAGACCGGATACAATGTGTAGGATTGGATTGTTATATAGAGATACATAATGGGAGACCGGATACAATGTGTAGGATTGGATTGTTATATAGAGATACATAATGGGAGACTGGATACAATGTGTAGGATTGGATTGTTATATAGAGATACATAATGAGAGACCGGATACAATGTCTGGATTGGATTGTTATATAGAGATACATAATGGGAGACTGGATACAATGTGTAGGATTGGATTGTTATATAGAGATACATAATGAGAGACCGGATACAATGTCTGGATTGGATTGTTATATAGAGATACATAATGGGAGACTGGATACAATGTGTAGGATTGGATTGTTATATAGAGACACATAATGGGAGACCGGATACAATGTGTAGGATTGGATTGTTATATAGAGATACATAATGGGAGACCGGATACAATGTGTGTGATTGGATTGTTATATAGAGATACATAATGGGAGACTGGATACAATGTGTAGGATTGGATTGTTATATAGAGATACATAATGGGAGACTGGATACAATGTGTAGGATTGGATTGTTATATAGAGATACATAATGGGAGACTGGATACAATGTGTAGGATTGGATTGTTATATAGAGACACATAATGGGAGACTGGATACAATGTGTAGGATTGGATTGTTATATAGAGATACATAATGGGAGACTGGATACAATGTGTAGGATTGGATTGTTATATAGAGACACATAATGGGAGACCGGATACAATGTGTAGGATTGGATTGTTATATAGAGATACATAATGGGAGACCGGATACAATGTGTATGATTGGATTGTTATATAGAGATACATAATGGGAGACTGGATACAATGTGTAGGATTGGATTGTTATATAGAGATACATAATGGGAGACTGGATACAATGTGTAGGATTGGATTGTTATATAGAGATACATAATGGGAGACTGGATACAATGTGTAGGATTGGATTGTTATATAGAGATACATAATGGGAGACTGGATACAATGTGTAGGATTGGATTGTTATATAGAGATACATAATGGGAGACTGGATACAATGTGTAGGATTGGATTGTTATATAGAGATACATAATGGGAGACTGGATACAATGTGTAGGATTGTATTGTTATATAGAGATACATATTGGGAGACTAGATACATAATGGGAGACTGGATACAATGTGTAGGATTGGATTGTTATATAGAGATACATAATGGGAGACTGGATACAATGTGTAGGATTGGATTGTTATATAGAGATACATAATGGGAGACCGGATACAATGTCTGGATGGGATTGTTATATAGAGATACATAATGGGAGACTGGATACAATGTGTAGGATTGGATTGTTATATAGAGATACATAATGGGAGACTGGATACAATGTGTAGGATTGGATTGTTATATAGAGATACATAATGGGAGACCGGATACAATGTGTAGGATTGGATTGTTATATAGAGATACAAAATGGGAGACCGGATACAATGTGTAGGATTGGATTGTTATATAGAGATACATAATGGGAGACCGGATACAATGTGTAGGATTGGATTGTTATATAGAGATACATAATGGGAGACTGGATACAATGTGTAGTATTGGATTGTTATATAGAGATACATTATGGGAGACCGGATACAATGTGTAGGATTGGATTGTTATATAGAGACACATAATGGGAGACTAGATACAATGTGTAGGATTGCATTGTTATATAGAGATACATAATGGGAGACTGGATACAATGTGTAGGATTGGATTGTTATATAGAGACACATAATGGGAGACTGGATACAATGTGTAGGATTAGATTATTATATAGAGACACATAATGGGAGACTGGATACAATGTGTAGGATTGGATTGTTATATAGAGACACATAATGGGAGACCGGATACAATGTGTAGGATTGGATTGTTATATAGAGATACATAATGGGAGACTGGATACAATGTCTGGATTGGATTGTTATATAGAGATACATAATGGGAGACCGGATACAATGTGTATGATTGGATTGTTATATAGAGATACATAATGGGAGACTGGATACAATGTGTAGGATTGGATTGTTATATAGAGATACATAATGGGAGACTGGATACAATGTGTAGGATTGGATTGTTATATAGAGATACATAATGGGAGACTGGATACAATGTGTAGGATTGGATTGTTATATAGAGATACATAATGGGAGACCGGATACAATGTGTAGGATTGGATTGTTATATAGAGACACATAATGGGAGACTGGATACAATGTGTAGGATTGGATTGTTATATAGAGATACATAATGTGAGACCGGATACAATGTGTAGGATTGGATTGTTATATAGAGATACATAATGGGAGACCGGATACAATGTGTAGGATTGGATTGTTATATAGAGATACATAATGGAGACTGGATACAATGTGTAGGATTGGATTGTTATATAGAGATACATAATGGGAGACTGGATACAATGTGTAGGATTGGATTGTTATATAGAGATACATAATGGGAGACTGGATACAATGTGTAGGATTGGAGTGTTATATAGAGACACATAATGGGAGACTGGATACAATGTGTAGGATTGGATTGTTATATAGAGACACATAATGGGAGACTGGATACAATGTGTAGGATTGGATAGTTATATAAAGACACATAATGAGAGACTGGATACAATGTGTAGGATTGGATTGTTATATAGAGATACATAGTGGGAGACTGGATACAATGTGTAGGATTGGATTGTTATATAGAGATACATAATGGAGACTGGATACAATGTGTAGGATTGGATTGTTATATAGAGACACATAATGGGAGACTGGATACAATGTGTAGGATTGGATTGTTATATAGAGATACATAATAGGAGACCGGATACAATGTGTAGGATTGGATTGTTATATAGAGATACATAATGAGAGACTGGATACAATGTATAGGATTGGATTGTTATATAGAGATACATAATGGGAGCCTGGATACAATGTGTAGGATTGGATTGTTATATAGAGATACATAATGGAGACTGGATACAATGTGTAGGATTGGATTGTTATATAGAGACACATAATGGGAGACTGGATACAATGTGTAGGATTGGATTGTTATATAGAGATACATAATGGGAGACCGGATACAATGTGTAGGATTGGATTGTTATATAGAGATACATAATGGGAGACTAGATACAATGTGTAGGATTGGATTGTTATATAGAGATACATAATGGGAGACTGGATACAATGTGTAGGATTGGATTGTTATATAGAGATACATAATGGGAGACTGGATACAATGTGTAGGATTGGATTGTTATATAGTGACACATAATGGGAGACCGGATACAATGTGTAGGATTGGATTGTTATATAGAGATACATAATGGGAGACTGGATACAATGTGTAGGATTGGATTGTTATATAGAGATACATAATGGGAGACTGGATACAATGTGTAGGATTGGATAGTTATATAGAGATACATAATGGGAGACCGGATACAATGTGTAGGATTGGATTGTTATATACAGATACATAATGAGAGACTGGATACAATGTGTAGGATTGGATTGTTATATAGAGGCACATAATGGGAGACTGGATACAATGTGTAGGATTGGATTGTTATATAGAGATACATAAGGAGAGACTGGATACAATGTGTAGGATTGGATTGTTATATAGAGATACATAATGAGAGACTGGATACAATGTATAGGATTGGATTGTTATATAGAGATACATAATGGGAGACTGGATACAATGTGTAGGATTGGATTGTTATATAGAGATACATAATGGGAGACTGGATACAATGTGTAGGATTGGATTGTTATATAGAGACACATAATGGGAGACTGGATACAATGTGTATGATTGGATTGTTATATAGAGATACATAATGGGAGACTGGATACAATGTGTAGGATTGGATTGTTATATAGAGATACATAATGGGAGACCGGATACAATGTCTGGATGGGATTGTTATATAGAGATACATAATGGGAGACTGGATACAATGTGTAGGATTGGATTGTTATATAGAGATACATAATGGGAGACTGGATACAATGTGTAGGATTGGATTGTTATATAGAGATACATAATGGGAGACCGGATACAATGTGTAGGATTGGATTGTTATATAGAGATACAAAATGGGAGACCGGATACAATGTGTAGGATTGGATTGTTATATAGAGATACATAATGGGAGACCGGATACAATGTGTAGGATTGGATTGTTATATAGAGACACATAATGGGAGACTGGATACAATGTGTAGGATTGGATAGTTATATAAAGATACATAATGGGAGACTGGATACAATGTGTAGGATTGGATTGTTATATAGAGATACATAATGAGAGACCGGATACAATGTCTGGATTGGATTGTTATATAGAGATACATAATGGGAGACTGGATACAATGTGTAGGATTGGATTGTTATATAGAGATACATAATGGGAGACCGGATACAATGTGTAGGATTGGATTGTTATATAGAGGCACATAATGGGAGACTGGATACAATGTGTAGGATTGGATTGTTATATAGAGATACATTATGGGAGACCGGATACAATGTGTAGGATTGGATTGTTATATAGAGACACATAATGGGAGACTGGATACAATGTGTAGGATTGGATTGTTATATAGAGATACATAATGGGAGACTGGATACAATGTGTAGGATTGGATTGTTATATAGAGATACATAATGAGAGACCGGATACAATGTCTGGATTGGATTGTTATATAGAGATACATAATGAGAGACCGGATACAATGTGTAGGATTGGATTGTTATATAGAGATACATAATGGGAGACCGGATACAATGTGTAGGATTGGATTGTTATATAGAGATACATAATGGGAGACTGGATACAATGTGTAGGATTGGATTGTTATATAGAGATACATAATGGGAGACCGGATACAATGTGTAGGATTGGATTGTTATATAGAGATACATAATGGGAGACCGGATACAATGTGTAGGATTGGATTGTTATATAGAGATACATAATGGGAGACTGGATACAATGTGTAGGATTGGATTGTTATATAGAGATACATAATGGGAGACTGGATACAATGTGTAGGATTGGATTGTTATATAGAGACACATAATGGGAGACTGGATACAATGTGTAGGATTGGATTGTTATATAGAGATACATAATGGGAGACTGGATACAATGTGTAGGATTGGATTGTTATATAGAGATACATAATGGGAGACTG
>JAPZIH010001087.1:0-62049 GCA_027410445.1 Discoglossus pictus
GTACCAGGGGAATATTTCATTATATGTGCTTAAGTTCTTCAGTTGTTTCCGACTCTCCGTGACCCTATGGACTGCAGCACATTCAGCTAGGTCTCTGCCTGTGCTGTTCTCCAAAGTTTGAAGGCCAAAGAGATTGGAGTGGGTTGTCAGTTCCTCCTCTAGTGGATTGGGATTTGTCTGATCTCTCTGCTATGACCTGCCCACCTACAGTAGCTCACAGCTTCATTCAGGTACACAAGCTGCTTCATTACCACCACCACTTAGCAAGCCTCACCCATGTAAATTGATAAATAGCAGAACAGTTTGGAAGTTCACCAAATGGGAATAACTAGACACCTGCACATGGCTCCCACCAGGATGGGCGTAGCAGAGATTATGCCTGATGGCGGTGAGTTTGCTGTCGATCCCAGAGCTTGCAGCCCTTCCTGATGGGTCAGAGTAGATATGTGTAGTGCATGTTCCCCTGGTCCCCTTCAGCATTGCTAAGTGGTGTGAAGGGGCTTGTGTACCTGAATGAAGCTGGGAGCTACTGTAGGTGGACAGGTCATAGCAGAGAGATCAGACAAGGTCCAATCCACTTGAGAAGGAACTGACAACCCACTCCAATCTCTCTGGCCTTCAAACTTTGGAGAACAGCACAGGCAGAGACCTAGCTGAATGTGCTGCAGTCCATAGGGTCACGGAGAGTCGGACACAACTGAAGAACTTAACCACATATAATGAAATATTTCCCTGGTACTTGATATATGCCAAGTGGCGGTCTGATTTGAACACTATTTGTATTCTCTAATGTAGATGTGATGAGCTAGATGTATATGCAATTAGATAGAGATTTAAGAAATCCCAATAGAGCTCATGTGCGTGGCAAAGGGTTCATATGACCTGACTCATGTTTTACTCTTGCTATTGAATTGGGTAGTGTGGCTTTAATCATATTATGCATGTTGCAGCATGGTTTGTCAGATTGGCATGTGCATTGCCATTACAACATATGATAACCAAAGGATATTTAGCCAATGCATGTTCATTATTGGTCAACTAACTGTATTCACACATATGCTAACTGATGTGGGTGAAGGAGTTTGTGTACTTCAATGAAGCTGTGAGCTAGCCTACATCGGGCCAGTGTAGGGGGGTACGTCTTATCAGAGAGGTCAGACTAATCCCAATAAACTAGAGAAGGAACTGGAAAAGCACTCCAGTGTCACCTGTCCTATTCATTGTAGGCCCTCAGGGGAATGTTCCTATTCCACAGTATCGCTAATCAGACTTGTCAAGGGTATTAACCCAATATTAGTAGTAGATATGATATTTGGGATCAGATGATATCTCAAGCTATTCTGACTCCTCAACAGTTTTACATGTATTGATCTATTGCATGTTAACTATGGCTCATCAGTTTACATTTAGAGGAATGTGACACTAATGTAATGCATGTGGATTTCCCTGAACCAAACATATTCATAACACATGGACGCAGTCAGAAAGGTCTAACAAAGCTTTATTTTTTACACAGACCACAATCAGCAGTGGTCAAGATTGTGCATTCACATAACAGTATAACAAAGCTTTATTTGATAGACAGACCACAATCAGCAGTGGTCAAGATTGTGCATTCACATAACAGTATAACAAAGCTTTATTTGATACACAGACCACAATCAGCAGTGGTCAAGATTGTGCATTCACATAACAGTATAACAAAGCTTTATTTGATAGACAGACCACAATCAGCAGTGGTCAAGATTGTGCATTCACATAACAGTATAACAAAGCTTTATTTGATACACAGACCACAATCAGCAGTGGTCAAGATTGTGCATTCACATAACAGTATAACAAAGCTTTATTTGATACACAGACCACAAATAGCAGTGGTCAAAACTGCATTAATATCATGGGTGTGGTGTGGGCGGGTCCTTGAAGAGCAAGAGGCTGGAAAAAAGGGGAAACCTACAGGGGTCAATCTAATAGTCTAGAATAAGCATGATGCATAGCACCTACCAGGGTCACATGCTGCAACCGGAACCAGAAATCTCTTCATTTAACTGAAGAAACCATTTATGTGCATAGCACTTCCAACTTGTAACTAGATCTGCTCAATTAAACAGATGATTCAACCTTTGGACTGTGTAATCCAATCCAGTTTCACACATACAGTGTGTTGAACAAACAAAAATCTGAAAGAAGTGTTCAAATCAAAAAATGCGGAGGAGGATCAAAAACAGTTTAGAATCACGATGTATGTACAGTACAGTTCTAAATACTGTACCAATATACCAACTCACCTGATTCCCATCTGCAAGCATTACTAACCATTAGCTAGGTCTGTGGATAATCAGAATTATGGGCAAATAGCCATTATTATGGAGAGGACACAAAGGTCAGCAGCCAGATTCACTGTTTCTTACATCAGACCCAAAGATCTGTTCTCAGACTGCTATTGAGGTCAGGATCACATGCGTCACTAGTGCATATATTAATGCTGGCTGTTATTAACATGCCATTGTGAGACTTTGCAAGTCCACCGCCATAGCGGTATTAGTCTACATTTAAGCTACCAACAATCATGTCGGAGATATCTGGCTATATGATAGCTTTAAGATTGTGGGAGCTACATGTTAAGGGGGCTGCCATTGAAGGCATGTCTAGCTGAGAGGCGCTGGGAAAACCCTCCACCTCATAATTCCTCCACAATGCTTGCAGATGTAGGAGATGCCTTCATGGACCTAAAATAAAAAAATAAAATAAAAGACAAAACCTAACAAATAAGGCCTGAAAACATCATAGGGCCTGCAGCATCTCTTCTCAACAGCACTCCTTAGTGACAATGTATTGGTCACACTACTAATTAACAGCCTCATTAAATTGCTATGTAACAAATTGAATAGGGCTCTATATAAGCACACAGCATCTTTTTGAAAGCAAGTTTTTAGTTAGGGAACTTCTATGCAAAAGCCAGGTCTTCACTAACTAAAAACTTCTGTAAAACAAATATGCTATGTGCTTATATAGAGCCCTATTCAGTTGCCCAAATCACATTTTAATGAGGCCCTTTGTGTTCTGTTTAACCTGTGACCAATTGATGGTCACTGAGGAGTGCTGTTGAGAAGGCTAAAACATGTCTGCAGACCCTATAGGCGTCATTCAATTGCGATATGGCCGATTGAAAAGGGCTCTATATAAGCACAGAGCATATATTTAGTTACAGACGTTTGTAGTTAGTGAAGACCTTGCTTTTGGAGAGAAGTTCACTAACTACAAACATCTGTAGAATATATGCTCTGTGCTCAAATTGATCCCTTAGCAATCGGCCACATTGCAATTGAATGAGGCCCTATGTCCTCCTCCGCTTGGGCCCAGGACCCACATCACCTGTGCCCATCCTCTGTCTCCCCTCTGGTGGTGATGGTGTGTGGGGGGGGGGCGGTGCCAGGCAGCGGTGGTCTGGGCGGTGGCGGACACATGGGAGGAGAGGAGGGGCCAGGCTGCTCTTGGCTGGGGGATTGGGAGATCCCCGTTGATGTTGGTGAGGGGACCATCGCGCGTCTGAGCAGCCTGACCTGAAGGTGCTCCGATGTCATGTGGTGCCTCCTCACCTCCCTGGACAGCCTGTGGGTCTGATGTGACCGGAGGGCAGAGATGCTGGCCTCCATCTGGAGCTGGCTGGCCGTAGACTCCTGTATGCTGGCCACCATCAGGAGCTGGTTGGCCTCAATCCTCTGGCTGCTTGCCAGCAGCTCCTTCATGAGGGCCAGCATCTCCACCTGGACAGCCTGGCTCTGCGGCGACGACAGCGCTGGGTGGGCGTGGTGAGGTTGTGCGGGGAGGTCCACAGCTGGAGCCGGTGGGGAGAATGTGCCCGGTGGTGACCAGGCCAGCACACTTTGTGGGGAAGGAGGTGCTGTCCCTTGGGGGGATGAGGGCCCCAGAGCAAGCCTTTCGAGGATGGGCATAGGCCCAGGGCTTGTGGCAGGTGACCCCGCAAGGTCAATGACCAGCCCATCCTCTGACCCAGAGCCCTCTGATATTCTTTCCTCCTCCCCCTGTGCTGGAGGATCCTGGTACGGGGCTGATGGCCCCGCCTCCTCGCTCTGGTCACAGGACCCAGAGCTCCTCCTGGATGCTGAGAGATAGAGAAGAAAGGTACATGTCATTAGTATGTTGATTAGCGCATTGATGTGTTCATTTCTAATTATCTGACATCTAGCCTTGAATATAGATGATTCTCTGATTAGCTATCTTATACTAGCTGTTATCTATTCTTAGGTTTCTGTTCTGGATGGTTCTCGGCTCACAACTCTATCTGTATTACGGCTGCTGTCTGTAACTGCATAGGCTGAACGGGCACACCAATACATGGACTCTGTATTACAGGGGTATCCAAACTCTTTCCTGGATTGGAAGATATCCTTTCTGTGCACTGGTGAGTCAATCAGGATGAATGAAGAAGCGATTGACTCACCTGTGCGCAGCAGGGTTATCAAATCCAGCCATGTATGTGGCCCACCAGGACCGAGTTTCGACACACCTGCTCTATTGCTTGATTACTGTTGTGGTGACCAGGAATGACAGTGATTTGTCAGCTTCATGAATTTAAGGATGCATCCATCTATCCCTTGTTATTTCATGGAGCTGACATGTCAGTGTCATGGCCATGTGTAGTGTGTGTGATGCACATGTGGTGGCATGTTGCTGTATGTCATATTCACCTGCCATGGAGGCTGGGTCCTGCTGCTCCACCGGGCCTGATGCTCCAGCTGCGTCGGAGGGTGCAAGCATGGCCCTTGCAATACCTTCATGGGCAAGGTACTTGACCCCCCTTCGGCCTCCTGAACCGATGCTTTATCGACCGCAGACTCCGTCCACGGCCCGCCACACCATTGACCAGATCCACCACCTGCTGCCAAGCAGTAGCACGGGGCCCAGCCTTTACTTCCCTACCCCCCGAGGTGATGATGGGGCGGGCTCGGATGAGGACCCTCTCCACTCTCCCTCCTCCTCCTCCTTCCTCCTCCTACTCTCCTCTCCTCCCTCCTTCCTCTCCTCTCCTCCCTCCCTCCTCCTCCTCTCCTCTCCTCCCTCCTTCCTCTACTCTCCTCCCTTCTCCCTCCTCCTCTCCTCTCCTCCCTCCTTCCTCTACTCTCCTCCCTTCTCCCTCCTCCTCTACTCTCCTCCCTCCTTCCTTTACTCTCCTCCCTTCTCCCTCCTCTCCTCACTCCTTCCTCTCCTCTCCTCCCTCCTTCTCCTCCTCTCCTCCCTCCTCCTCTCCTCCCTCCTCCTCTCCTCCCTCCTTCCTCCTCCTTCCTCCTCCTCTCCTCCCTCCTCCTCTCCTCCATTCTCCTCCTCCTCTCCTCCCTCCTCCTCCTCCACTACCTACTCCTCCACTACCTCCTCCTCCACTACCTCCTCCTCCACTACCTCCCCCTCCTCAACTAATACCTCCTCCTCACTCCTCCCCTCCTCTTCCCCACCTCCACGCCCCGGGACTCCCTGCCGCTCCTCCACCCTCTGCTCCTCTCCCTCCATCACCACCTGAAAAGAAAAGAAAGAGAAATAAAGAAATGTTTTAGTGGGTTTGCCTGCTCCACGCTCGTCCCCCATTCTGATCGCCTCTAACACTATTTCTGCTTGGATATCGATGTTGTAACTAACTGCAATAATCAACCTTAAGTGGACAGAGCCTGTGACAGCAGTGGGAGGGGTGTACAGCACCTCTCACTCTGGACCTGAGAGGCGCTGATGAAACACGCTAGATCAATACTTTCATAAACAATGTGGAAGGGTCAGTTACAGTTTGCATATATACAGGGCATGCGGCTATTTACTGTGTGCTTCTATCATGTGTGGGGAGTGGCCCATGTCTGAGGCCACTAATATCCTATCTGCATTATATTCTGCACATATTCATGGGCATGGTACCTATCCTGAAGCCATCCTCTGTACCAGAGGTAGTAGGAACTACATGGTCCTGCTGTTCTAGGCTGAAAAAAAGTTCTTGTCAAGCCCCATTGAAGAAGCAGTTTGGAACACCTATGTGTATTGCAAATATGTGTAGAAATCTCACTCAAACTCAATCTACAACTCAATCAAACTCAAACTCAAAATCAAACTCAATCTCAAAATCAAACTCAATCAAACTCAATCTCAAAATCAAACTCAATCAAACTCAATCAAACTCAATCTCAAAATCAAACTCAATCAAACTCAAAATCAAACTCAATCAAACTCAAAATCAAACTCAATCAAACTCAATCTCAAAATCAAACTCAATCAAACTCAATCTCAAAATCAAACTCAATCAAACTCAATCAAACTCAATCTCAAAATCAAACTCAATCAAACTCAATCAAACTCAATCTCAAAATCAAACTCAATCAAACTAAATCTCAAAATCAAACTCAATCAAACTCAATCTCAAAATCAAACTCAATCAAACTCAATCAAACTCAATCTCAAAATCAAACTCAATCTCAAAATCAAACTCAATCAAACTCAATCAAACTCAATCTCAAAATCAAACTCAATCAAACTCAATCTCAAAATCAAACTCAATCAAACTCAATCAAACTCAATCTCAAAATCAAACTCAATCAAACTCAATCAAACTCAATCTCAAAATCAAACTCAATCAAACTCAATCAAACTCAATCAAACTCAATCTCAAAATCAAACTCAATCAAACTCAATCTCAAAATCAAACTCAATCAAACTCAATCTCAAAATCAAACTCAATCTCAAAATGAAACTCAATCAAACTCAATCTCAAAATCAAACTCAATCTCAAAATTAAACTCAATCAAACTCAATCTCAAAATGAAACTTAATCAAACTCAATCTCAAAATCAAACTCAATCAAACTCAATCAAACTCAATCTCAAAATCAAACTCAATCAAACTCAATCTCAAAATCAAACTCAATCAAACTCAATCTCAAAATCAAACTCAATCAAACTCAATCAAACTCAATCGCAAAATCAAACTCAATCTCAAAATCAAACTCAATCTCAAAATCAAACTCAATCAAAATCAAAATCAAACTCAATCAAACTCAAACTCAAAATCAATCTCTCTCTCTCTCTCTATATATATATATATATATATATATATATAGAGAGAGAGAGAGAGAGAGAGAGAGAGATAGAGAGAGATTTTGAGAGAGAGAGATCCAGATCTAATGTTAAACAGAAAAATATAAATAACTTACCTCCCTCCACAAAACTCCTCTCCCCACAAAAACAAACTCGCCAAACCTATAGGCCAACAGCAGAAAAAACACAATTGTACTTCTCGCCAGTGTATTCAGTAAATATAGAAATTGGCCAAACATACAAATAAAAGACAGCTTGATAGGATGAAAAGCATGTACAATGCAACTTACCTCCCTCCAAACCCCTAAGGGCCGGATCAAAGATCCCAAATCCTCCAAACACCTATAAACAAGCAAAGAAATCAATTTTACTTCTCGCCAGTGTATTCAGTAAATATAGAAATTGGCAAAACATACAAATAAAAGACAGCTTGATAGGATGAAAAGCATGTACAATGCAACTTACCTCCCTCCAAACTCCTATGGGCCGGATCCAAACTCCCACACAAGCAAAAATATTCAAAACACCTATAAACAAGCAAAAAACACAATTGTACCTCTCACCAGTGTATTCAGTAAATATAGAAATTGGCAAAACATACAAATAAAAGACAGCTTGATAGGATGAAAAGCATGTACAGTGCAACTTACCTCCCTCCAAACTCCCACACAAGCAAAAATACTCAAAACACCTATAATAAAGCAAAAAACACAATTGTACTTCTTTACATCGGCATCCGTAAATGTAGTAACGGATTCCCGTAAAAAGAACTTAAACCGCGACTTGATAATCAAGCAACTTACCTCCTCTCAACCACCAAGCTCCTGGAACCGGATGCTACTTCGTCCGAAATCGCAACACAGTCGAGGCGTGGGCGCGTGTCATTCCTATTTATTCACTCCCACTGTCAATCAAATGGTCTATCCCGTAAGTGATTGGCTGTGCGACCTGTGGCGCGATGCGTGATTCCGCTATTGGATGGTTCGTGCCGGGCGCGGCTAGTCCGTCCCCCTTCCAGCTTGCGTGCGCGCCTAAACGTCACGGCCTTCCTACATTCTGAAGGCCGCGATTCGCGCCTGGCTAGATTTAATTTACGGCCGCATCCGTTGAAGTCCACACGATGCACTTACGGCATTGTAATGAAACAGGGCTGAAAGGGCCCTAAAAGTGTAAAGGAAGCAATAAAAGGCATTCGAATTACTGTAAAAACAATCCACAATGATCAAATATGTTAATAAAAGAGATTTTTTTTGTGTCATGTACATCCTCAAAATGGCGGCCAAATGAACCCTTTAGCACTCAGAAAGGATAGAATGTGTCCCCTAAACATATCAACATTATCTGATTTACATCTCTTTTATCACATCTACATTTTTGAACACAAATATTGTATATATTTCCACGCCACATTACATAGATCATGGAGCATGGGCCCAAATTCAAATGTGGGCCAGAATATTAGGGGTTACTAATTAAAATGGCTCAACAAATCCCTAATCAGGGAACTTCATAACATGATGAAGCTTAGATACACCAGTGAGCTTTTCCATTTGTGAAATCCACCCGGATAATCACATCTGGGGTAATTAGCAAGCTATATAACCACACCATCATCCATGAATTAGCAAGTCTGAACCATCATGGATAGCAGCAACCTGAGTGCAGCGTATAGGTATGTGAGGAGAGCGCAGCGTCGTAGGAATGGATATTTGTTTCGAATGTTGCAGAGTGGAAACCGGGCTGTCAGGCGTGCGACTGTGGAGTGGCTGAGGCGTGACAGAGAGGGGCGGCTGGGAGTGAATGTGGGTGAGCGTGCTGATGCAATCCATGGTGGTACGGAACCAAGCCAGGCAAGTGGCTCATCACAGGACATGCCTAGGGTCATGGTGGGGGGTCAGTTAGGGGAGAGAGCTCCAGTGGCACAGGGACAGGGGGATATGAGGGCACCTGCAGACAGGGAGGAGGACCTTGATGTGGGTGATCAGCTGATGGGGGGGCCAGATGAGAGACCCCTAGAGGGTGTGGCACATGAAGTAGGGGCTGCCAGGAGGATTCGTGCACCCAGGGTGTACAGGGAGAGAGTCACATTAGAGGGGTTAACTGATGTGGAAGTGTATGAGCGTTTTAGGCTAACCCGTGCCAGCCTGGAGGAGCTCTATGCGGTCCTGAGGGAGGACATGGAGCCTTCCTCACGGACCAATAGAGCCATCCCAGGCATGACACGGATGTTAGCCGCCATACACATCCTATCATCTGGTAGTTTTAAGAACACTGCTAGCATAGTAGGAGGAATGTCTCAAGCAAGCCTTTCAAGGTGCCTGAGCACATTCCTCCATGCTATCGTTCCGAAAGCTGCCAGATACATCAGTTTTCCCCACACTGGGGAAGAGATCTTGAAGGTGAAAGCAGATTTCTTTCGAATGGGAGGTATCCCCAATGTGCTCGGTGCTATAGATTGTACACATGTAGCATTGATACCTCCTAGAGAGCAAGAAGCTGTTTGTGATGCAGACATGCGCATACAAAATGTGGTTGCCGGCTTCCCGGGAAGTATTCATGATGCCCATATCCTGCGTCAGTCATCCACCCATCTTTATTTTGAGTCTGGAGAAGCTCCACCAGGGTGGCTACTGGGTGAGTACCCATAAAGGATCCCCTAAAATATACATAATGGTCCACTGTAATGTTATTCCATTGTGGCGTGAAAAATGCGCAACGACGCATGCCACAACAGACAAAATAGAGTCCCTCAATAGCGCGCACAACATCTGCGCGCAGGAGTTGAGATAAGGATTTAAGGGTGGACTTAGGGGTTTTAGGCTTAGGGGTCTTTGGGCTAAGGCTTTGGATTATGAGTGTAAGTGTTAGGCATGGGGTCTCATTGGTTTGGGTTAGAGGATTTTGGCCCATTAGTCAATCGATTCTACAACTTGCGCTCTTTGCTGGACGCACATTTTGTCACACAATTTCCAACAGTGCGCTACTGTCGCCGGCTTCTGGCAGCGCCGTATTGACCGCGCTCATTTGCCGTGCGCCATAAAGAAGGTGTGCCGACTGAGCCATTGCATCGTAGCTTGCTGCTGTGCCTAACCCGATGTGACGTGGTCATAGGAGTATGAAGTTCCAAGCCAGAGATCCCTAAACTAACGTCACATTAATCATTGCGTATATTTACAGATGCTTTAACGAGCAGCACAAACTCCCATTCATATCTACATCTCCCATTTTTGTTGCCTTCAGGTGATGCAGGATAGAGGTGTTTGCCGTGGTTGTTGACCCCTGTGAACAATCCACGCACAGAGGGGGAGGAGAGGTACAATGCGGCCCATGCCAGAACCCGGAATGTAATAGAGCGCACCTTTGGACTCCTGAAGATGCGCTTCAGATGTTTACATTCCACTGGCGGGGCGCTACAGTATACACCAGGGAAGGTTTGTCACATCATCATGGCCTGCTGTATTCTGCACAATATAGCAGTACAGGCAAACTGTCTGGGGAACATTGATGATGCTCCGCTTGAACCGGCGGAGCGTCCAGTACCTCCTGATGGTGGGGATAACGTTCAGGGGTCACAACTACGTGCCCACGTCATTCGTGAGTACTTCCCATGTAAGTCTGAAACTAATTACAACCAACTCAAATGTACATTGCTTATGGTTACTAATACATCTCTTTTCTCCTTCCCCATTGTCTTCCAGAATATCCAACAGTCCACAGTAGAGGATAGCTTTGTGATGTAACATATGTCTCGTGACGCATTCTTCATACTGGATCAAATACAGCCTGCTCTGATATCCGTTAATGGTAAGTATGCGCACATTCCCATACACATCATATATATTGATATCTGCCAACCTCAAGAAGCTAAGCTAAATGGATGGTCTGATGTATTCCACAATATCAATGGATATAGGCCTCACAATCGTATTTGAAAACATCTGCCCAGAACAGTAATGTTCACATTGTCTGATCATGCTATTCCACATCCCATGGAGGTCAATGCAATTCCTAGCAATCTGGATATATGAACATACCAGCATACTGTAAACCATAATAAATGTACCTCATGTGATGCAAAGAGGGGATGTCCCCTGTTCTTTGTCAGCGAATGCTGGTAAAAGCATTCTCAGTCAGATAACATGAATAGTCTCAAGGATGTGTTAACTAGGAATCATTGTGCAATATATCATATGGATTGTGTGACTCATCTCATCATATTGCCATTACAGAACTGTTGCCGTGTGTCAACACATTGTTTACCCACACAGACATGGGAAACGACCTTGCCAGCAACAGAACATCAGCTACATCAATGGCGTCTACATTGTAAGTGAGTATTTGCGGGAAACATGTGCATGTGTGCATGAGAGGAAATGACTAATAACTCCATTAATGTAGGCCTAACTTTCTTTTTCCCCAAGACATCCTATGTATTGCTGAAGCAGTCCGAAATGTTTATCGGACCATGCAGACGTGTCCTGGGGGAACAGATCTCTTCGTTGAATACTCCACTTGATCTATCCAAGGTAGAGAACCACATGTGGATGTCCGAACATGTATCAATGTGTGTGTGAGGAATTGACTCTGCTGGGTTTTGAACCCTGGTCCCCAGGCTGCTATACCTCTTCCCTACCACTGCGCCAGCCTGCCTGTTGTGAATTCCATTGAGACCTTATAAGCTTGACTCTGCTAGCAATAGTATCAGTACCTAAGTCTCTTCAGCTGTGTCTGGTCAGGTGTCTGGTCCTTGGCCTATATAAGGCACTTCCTGTCTATTGATCCTTGCCAGATTATTGTGTGGTTCCTGATCACTTCAATAAACCTTGTTCCTGTTCTCTCTTTCTCTCTCTTTCTCTCTTTCTCTCTCTTTCTCTCTTTCTCTCTCTTTCTCTCTCTTTCTCTCTTTCTCTCTCTTTCTCTCTTTCTCTCTTTCTCTCTTTTTTTCTTTCTCTCTCAGACTCTTCTTTACTTCTACCCTTTTTGTCTGCATCATTTTCATTTCAACTCTCATGCCCACCTCTCTCCTTTTATTCGCCCATCACCTAATCCTACTCAAGCTGTGGTTAAACTATGTGTCTCCTGACTGTCCCATCTGCAGATTACATTATCTGTCCACATGGGGCAGATACCTTATTACATAATAGTGCATCGCACTTTACATCTGATCCCTTTCCTCTCCGACTAATGCATATCTTTCTACTTGACACAACCTCCTTCCTATGTATCTCTGACTTACTTATTAACCTTGCTATTCCTTATCTACTCTTCACCATGTCCATTACCTTTAACTTGGAAGTGGTGATTTTCAAATCTTGTGTGGGCCTTTGTGAACAAATCATTTATCAACAGACTTTACGCTCCAAACAGGGCCCTCCATTTTCTTGCGTTGTCAATATTACATACTGTATATGTCCGGGTTCTTCTCCCCTGTACAGCGTTACGGAATATGTTTGCACAATACAAATAAATGAGAATTCGACTAATCATAATATTCCAACATCAGGACAAATTAGTCTGGGCCATCATTATCATCGGACAGATGGTTAGCTTGTACGAGATCCCAATGCCTAACATGTGTGCCGACATACCTACATCTGTTGGTGGCTGCTCATATGGCATATGTAAGGTTTCCACTAATATATTATTTGTGTGTTTGTATTCCAGATCCCGGTCAGAACAAGGCATGACGATAAACATCCTGACATTCCATGGCCATGTCAATGTCCTCATGTATGTGCATGTGTCCGTTTCATTGCTTTGTTGGATCCAGTTTGATATCTGATGACCTTGAATGAATAGCCGATATGTGTCACGAGACAATTTCAATATACAATGCAGATGTGATGTGACATCTGTCAGCTGATGTTCCTGGTATATCCACAGCATGTGTATGCTCATATAGTCTATCTCGATTCATAGGTACCTATTGGTTTAGACATTCTATCCTCTCCTCTACTTGGACTGTTGTGAAGCCTGCAGCACCAACCCTTCAAGATCTTTTATTCAGTGCTGATGTGACCCTCCCTGTGCATATGGGGAAGAGTAAATCCAGGCTTGGGACTTAACAGTTAAGGAGGTTACGTTAATCTTCAGTTATGCATATTCAACAACAGTGAGTATAGATGCTCAATCAGAGAACAAACTATCACTGATATTGCCTGGTTTGTTGTGAGTTCTCTGCAATAAGTAACATCTGACTGATATGGTCCTGGTCAGGTTACCATCTTTTTGACCAAGGTTATCTATATGCTGCTTATTGTTGCGTGAGAACTGACGTTATGGGCTCATAGCATTCACTGATTGAGCACTTATACTTCTGATGTGGCATCAGAGTGTCCGTTTAACACACAAGCATACATTTTGCTCTCCCCATATGTATATCACCTTATTCTGGATTATTATGGTGTTTCCTTATTGACTGTTATATATATGTCGGAACAATAATGAGATCTATTATATTGCCTAATGTTGGTTGATACACTGTACATCCCCTGATCATCCATATCAATGTAATTTTCCCTGTCTGCATTGTGCTCTACTATCCCTATTTCCCTGTGTTACTTGGATTTTGTATCCTACCCCCCTCCACCATGATCCTTTGCATACCTGTGTTGATTAGTCAACCTGTGGCTTTGTGGCAAGCTTGCCTTGTTAATTTCTGTAAATATTAAATATGATTTATCCGCGATGTTGTTTGTGTCTGCCTCGTCAATGTTGATACCATAGCATTTCCGGAACATCAATAAAAGAACCTTCAGACTCCACATCTGTGCTCTGCACCATCAGTTAGGGGTGTCAATAGAATTCTCACAGTGTGTTTGCATTACTGATTTCAACCATAAGGGAAGGTTGGTATTAACAATCTATATGACGCAGAAACAGACAAATGAGACAGGTTTCCGTAAGTGGCTCACATCCTAATAGTGAACATACAGGGCCTCATTCAATTGCGATTTTGCCAATTGAATGGGGCTCAAAATAAGCACAGAACATATATTGTGTCAAACAGATTTTAGTTAGTGAAAACCTTGATTTTGGAGCGATGTTTACTAACTAAAACATTTTTCAGAGAATATTTGTTATGTGCTTATTTCAAGCCCTATTCAATTGGCCAAATTGCAATTAAATGAGGGCCACAGTATCTAACATAAGTGAGTACACCCGTCACATTGTTGTTAACATTTTAGTATATCTTTTCATGTGACAACACTGAAGAAATGACACTCTGCTACAATGTAAAGTATTTTTTCTGACCCATCAATAACTCAATACACAGCCATTAATGTCTAAACCATTGGCAACAAAAGTGAGTACACCCCTAATTTGAAATGTCCAAATTGACACGAAATGTCAATTATGTGTGGCCACCATTATTTGCCAGAACTGCATTAACCCTCATGGCCAGGGAGTTCACCCGAGCTTCCCAGGTTGCCACTGGA
Organism: Discoglossus pictus; assembly: GCA_027410445.1. Taxonomy (NCBI): domain Eukaryota; kingdom Metazoa; phylum Chordata; class Amphibia; order Anura; family Alytidae; genus Discoglossus; species Discoglossus pictus. The sequence goes on from JAPZIH010001087.1 coordinate 14,531, forward strand.
GTCCTCTTCCACTCCTTAATGATACATCAGAGCTGGTTGATGCTAGAGACCTTGCACTCCCCCACCGTCAGTTTGAGGATGCCCCACAGATGCTCAATATGGTTTTGGTCTGTCGACAAGCTTGGCCAGTCCATCACCTTTACCTTCTTTAGCAAGGCAGTGTCGTCTTGGCGGTGTGTTTAGGGTCGTTATGTTATGTTGCCCTGAGGCCCAGTCTCCCAAGGGAGGGGATCATGTTCTGCTTCAGTATGTCACAGTACATGTTTTCATTCATGGTTCCCTCAATGAACTGTAGCTTCCCAGTGCCAGAGATAAATGGATAAGTCACAACGAACACAAAAACATTGATATGAGATGAACCCATCATTTTGAACAAAAACAGTGATGCAGAGAGAGGGGAGGCAGCATCTGACATCATTAGGTAAATGCATATAGGGGGAATCCACACAACATATTAGCGAAAACATATATACACATGCATATATGTTTGGTCTGGGCCTGCATGCATGCTGCCAGCACTGAGGAGCTACAGTTATTTGAGGGAACCCATGAATGCCAACATGTACTGTGACAAACTGAGAAAGAGCATGATCCCTCCCATAGGAGAACGGGCCGCAGGGCAGTATTCCAACATGATAACGACCACAAACACACCTCCAAGCCGACCACTGCCTGGTTAAAGAAGCTGAAGGTCAAAAGTTGATGAAATGGCCAAGTAGGTCACCAGACCTAAACCCTATTGAGTATCTGTGGGGTACTCCTCAAATGGAAGGTGTGGAGTGTAACGGAACCCATCACTGTTTTACCCTGTTTTATGGTTATGGTTAAAATATGATCATACTGTTATACTGTATGAATGTTGGTTTCTGCTCTGCAAAATCTTAGCCCAGACTATTGCAGACCTTGGCATAATAGATAATCCTAGTACAGAGACTCATCATAGGATAAGGAAGTCTATTGTATAAAGTGTTTTCATTGTCAGACATAACAAAGAAGGATGATCTAAGCAATGTCTGATTGTATCAAAGTAGCCAGGTAGTCTCCGGGAGGTGTGACCCACCTGTTGTCCCTCAATGTGTATTGTGTGGCCAACTATGGGGGATGTGTGTATTGCCTGTGGGAAGAGATGTGTATATATATATATATTTCTGGCCAACAAAATAAAGTCAGTATTCATTTGACTCCCAATTGAGTGTGGGCAAATATTGGAGGTTGGGAATGGTGAGACTGTAGTGCTTCTTGGATATTGTACTGTATACCAGCGGAGATATTGGACTGCGTGTTCCAACTCCGTTACAGGGAGTGCAAGGTCTCTAACATCCACCAGCTCCATGATATCATCATGAAGGAGTGGAAGAGGACTCCAGTGGCAACCTGTGAAACTCTGGGGAACTCCATCCCCATGAGGGTTAAGTCAGTGCAGGAAAATAATGGTGGCCACACAAAATAATCGCCAATTTCACTTAGGGGTGGACTCACTTTTGATATTTCCCCTGGATTAATCTATCCATGTGTCATGAACATGAATATCATGCATCACCGTTACTCTAATCAAACTCATGAATATTACCTCCACCCTCAGCTGCACTAGTGGCTGTTACCCCAACCCTACATTAACAAAGGGCTGGTATATTGAAGGAAGATGTATGTACTAATCCAATAACGTTGGTGTGTAGCATTCATGTGGTGTTTACCAATCATGGTACAGTACAAACGAAAACAAACAATGATAATGTGAGCAATACATAATCTTTAATCTTATGCTTGCAAATGATAGAAAAAAAAAAAGAAAACTGGAGGCATAAATTCCGTCGACTGGAACCTAAAGAGATAAGAATAAGACATCAATTAGAACAATATACGCATTGACTGCAACACCTCAACGTCAATAGATCTTGGACATCAATTGCTTCTATATGCAACATGAACATGTTCTCACCTATTTCTGCTTCCGCTTGTGTGTTTCTTGGCTCTCCTGGCCTTTTGAAGATGTTCCCCTAGGCCGGCCCCGACCTCTTCTAATGTTTTGAGGGTCTTCCGGCCTGGATGCTGGGGACAGGGTCTGGGATGTGGAAGGTGGTGAGTTGAAAGGGGTAGCCCGGTCTTGGTGCTGGCCTTCTCGGGCCATTTCAGGCCTTCGGGCGTACTCCTCCATTAAAAGATTATGACGCCTCACCTCCTGGAACATCCGCTCATTTTGACGTGACATTTCAGCAAACACTCTGTCATTCTGGCGCCTCCTCTCCTCAAAGTTCCGGTCATTCTGGCGTCTCCGTTCCTCCAGCTTCCTGGCATCGTGGCGTCTCATTTCCAGCATGAACTGTTGATTTTGCTCACGCTCATGCTGGAGATGAGCCAGGAAATTCTGGCACTGGGCCGCTGACAGCGCAGGACTAACTGGCAGCAACCCAGACCACTGTGTCCTCTGGGTGGAGGCACTGCTGACTGGTGTGTCCTGCCTGGGAGACGCCTGCTGGGCCTGCGGGGCCGGAGTGGCTGGCTGGGCCTGCTGGTCCTGCGGGGCCTGTTGGGCCGGAGTGGCCACAGTGGCTGTCTGGGCCTGCGGGGCCTGTTGGTCCGGAGTGGCCACAGTGGCTGTCTGGGCCTGCGGGGCCTGTTGGGCCGGAGTGGCCACAGTGGCTGTCTGGACCTGCGGGGCCTGTTGGGCCGGAGTGGCCACAGTGGCTGTCTGGGCCTGCGGGGCCTGTTGGGCAGTAGTGGCCACAGTGGCCTGCTGGTCCTGTGGGGGCCACATGCCCTGCCGGGGGCCCATGCTCCAGGGCAGCATTGATTGGGAATCCATATTGGGGGCCCAACCGGAATGGGACCACATTGGGTGGCCCCACATTTGGCCAGCCCACATTGGCTGGGAGCCAGGCGGTGCCATTATCCTGGCTAGAGGGAATTGCTGGCACCTTGTGGATGGCCCAGGAAGACTTTGATACAAGGGCCCTGCTACAGGTGAGGTTGACGCCGGTGGTCCTGCATCTTCAGAAGGTGCAGGAACCTGCGGAGGCAGGGGACGCCTGGATGGTACTGAAATGAGACAAGATTTTGATTTGAGTATTGTTGTTTCCATATCTCTGAGATCAGAGTGACTTGTAATTGGCTGTGAATGTTTGACGCTAATCAAAATTGATCTGCATCATTAGTATTGTGGATCCTGGCTGGGATCTTTCCTGTTATGTGACACCGACTGCTGGCAGCAGCAGTTGGACCAAGGGGCTGATAGATGGCGCTGCCGCTGTTATATACATCATTTTCAACTTACACAGAAGCCCAAAAGCACTAGCCCTCACACTTATCCGAACCCCTTACCTTAACAACACCATAACCCACTAAATATGCATGATTATATAATCTCAAGGAAAATGCTGTGACATGTAGAGGCTGCTCACTGCTGATACCAGCAATCACGGTCAGATAACAGGAAAGGGCCCATGGCTCATATGACTATATGTAATGCTGGTGCGGTGTGCCAACTGCAGTTAATTAGGACACGTGCTCATCTGAATCTGTTGGCCAGTGTGTGAGACAGACCAATCTGTGACCAATCCTCAGCAATGTGAGTTAACATGTTAATGTTAACAATAATAATAAATAGTCCAAATTAAAAAGATCAATAGAGATCTATGCTGCAGTGTGCACATCCATACATGTACTCTCATGGGGATGTACCAGCTAGACCGGACCTATCCTGTTGTATGTGCGCATCTCTGGAAGTGCCCCACCAACAACTCTAGCTACGCCAGCCCAGCAGGCCAGGTAAGTGGTTATGGGTTTCAGGTTCTGGATACAGTTAGGGGGGATGGGTTAGAGTTAGAAAGTGGGGTTTAGGGGGTTAGGGTTAGAGGGTTAGGGGCTTTGGGTGTACCAACTATTTTTGACGGCTACATGGGGACGCAAGCGCAGCCGCATCCCTAGAGTCGGCGGCGGCACTCTTCCAGCACATACTGAAATGCCCACATAAAACAGGATACATCCGCTATACCTATAATCAAAATGTACATGAATTCTAAGCAGTAGGAGGGTTAAGCCAAACAGCTGGGGATGGGCCAGTTTAACATGGAGTAGAGTGTGACAGGGGAACTCATGACAATAAAAAAACAATTGCAATAGAGTTGTCATGTATGCTTTATATGCACTGGGAACCAACAGCAAACATAACAGTAACATCAATAGATTTGCAAAACGGTATCATAATCAGTTGTGGGAGGAGGTATTGGACATATATTTCATTGCTAACAATTCTGACAAGTATATTTCTTTACACTGGATTTACATGATTTTTGCAGCCTCATATATCTGTAGTCACAACCAGATATCTTACAGTGCAATTCAACGTCAGTTATCTATCTGTGTGGGGTACATGTGCGTACATATGAGGGTGTTAAAGTGTACATGGTACTCACATTGCAGGCTTTCAGACTGACCGGAGTCCACCAGGCTAGGGAGGCCCACGACTGACGCTGGCCGGATCATGTCGCGCACTGTGGCCTCCCAAACGGGGTATGTGAACGTTTCTGGCGGCCCACCACCGGTTCCACGTGCTGCTTTGGCCTCATTGGCGATCTTCGTTTTCACAGCAATACGGCAGTCTTGAAACCGGTGCTGGACAGACTGCCAGGGACGATTGGCATACCCCAGCGAGGAGACCTCAGCCGCGATCTCCTTCCAGGCATCTGTCCTCTGCCTGGGCCTCACTTCACTCCCATCGGTTAGGATGGAGTGTCGGGCTTGCACTCCTCTAACCAGTGTTTCGATCTCCTGGCTGGTGAAATTTGCTGCCCTTTTGCGTGCAGCAGCAACAGCAGCTTGCTGGCCAGCCTGTGGCTGGGGGCCCTGCTCTCCCTGACCTCTCCCTTCGCTGCCTTCTCCCTCCATCTCTCCTCCTCTCTCTCTCTTGCTCTCACAAAACCTCCAACTCCAAGACCTGTGTGTCCACTTGCACAGCATACAACACAGTCACAGATTTACAAATTTCACTCCCTTTTAAACTATTTGTGCCCTTGATTGTCATCTTCCTATTGGTTAATTGATTTCAGGTTTGATTTCAGAATTACGGGCTTGAGACTTGGCCGTAGCTTCTTAGTGAAACACGTACGGGTTTTGCGGATGATTGCCCTCCAAGCCCGTAGCTCGTTATTCAAACCCGTGCGGGCTTGCATGATAGATAAAGTTAAATATCTTTATTTGCGCATTTGAGAGTAGGGGAATGTTGAGCTATTAATTCTGAAACCAAACATCACTTTCACTTTTAATAAAAGCACAGAATGGCTTTTCGATGCTACGACTTGTAAGTTAGCCCTTTACGACCCGTAGGTCTATTTTACCCATTTCCGGACTTGACAGAGGGTAATCCCGCAGCCTTTGCGGGTCTGAGGTGCTCCAAGCCCTCGGGTCTTTTGTTCACGTATATTTGACAAGAATTTGAAAATACAAAAATTATGGATTTGAGTGTAGGGGAATGTTGTGCTATTTTTGCTAACACCTACAATCACTTTATAGTCTCCTCAGAGTGCAGGATGGCTTTATTTGGGCTTTATTATGTGCTTAATTGGTGCTAGCGGGACCTGTTTGCTGCAAGTAAGCTGCGGCTCGCTTTTAGCCTTGCAGAGAGGTTTCCCGGAGCAATTGAATAGCAACCGGGGCTTTCTTGCGGCCAAAACTCTTGCGGCCGTTTTAGATCAAAGGCTTTCCTCAAGCGCGAGCGGCCGCAAGGGATAGCAAGGCGCCGGCCGCAAGCCTGCCGGAGCCCCCGGCCGGAAGGGAATAGAATAGCCGAATAGCTCGCGGCCGGTCCTTGCGGTCCCGCAACGGCTGCGGCCGCTAATAGAATGAGGCCCATAGTATTTAAGGTTGAAAAAAGACTTTCAGTCCATCAAGTTCAACCTTTTAAGATCTCCTTTTATCTGCAATATGCGGATTAACTATTAATTCATTAGTTGTTAATTAATTATTAATCAATTATTTAATGTTTTTTTTTTTGTTTGTTTGTTTTTTTATTATTATTAATTAGTCCAGAGGAAGGCAAATAGAAAAAAAAAAAAAAAAACAAGCGAGACTTAGCCAATTGTCTAAAGGGGAAATGTTAAAAATTTGGATCATTACTGTCTCTCTAATTATCCATGATAACCCTGAATACCCTTTTTAATTAGAAATAAATCTAGTCCCCTTTTAAAGTTACCTATCGAATCCGCTGTCACCACCTCCTCTGGTAGAGAATTCCACAGATTAACCACCCTTACTGTGAAGAACCCTTTTCTTTCTTTGAGGTGGAATCTTTTTACTTCTAACCTCAAGGGATGTCCTCTTGTCAGTTGAAAACCTCTTGGCACAAAAAGCTCCCCCGACAAATCTTTATACTGACCCTGGATGTATTTATATAAGGTAATCATATCTCCTCTTAGACGCCTTTTTTCTAGAGAAAATAAGTTTAATTTGGTTAGTCTTTCTTCATAACTTAGCCTCTCTTTACCCTTATTAGTTTGGTTGCCCTTCTTTGTACCTTTTCCAGCTCTAAAATGTCCTTTTTATGAAGTGGTGCCCAAAATTGTACTCCATATTCCAAATGAGGGTGTACTAGAGATTTGTATAGTGGCAGAATTATATTTGCTTCCCTGGCTTCTATACCCTTCTTAATACATGCTAATATTTTATTTGCCTTTGCAGCTGCTGCTTGGCTTTGAGCACTGTTACCTAGGTGGTTGTCCACAAGCACTCCCAAATCCCTTTCAATATCTGATACACCTAGATTTGCTCCATTAAGATTATAAATTGCATGGCTATTTTTCCTTCCCAGATGCATAACCTTACATTTATTCGTATTAAATCTCATCTGCCATTTAGATGCCCATTCCTCAATTTTATGTAAATCCCCTTGGAGGGAAAGCACATAATTTTCTGATTTAATTACCTTGCACAACTTTGTGTCATCAGCGAAAATGGAGACCCCACACTCCAATCCTACCTCTAAGTCATTAATAAATATGTTAAAAAGGAGAGGACCTAATACTGAACCCTGAGGAACCCCACTTACCACATTAGTCCAATCGAAGTATGTTGCATTTACAACAACCCTTTGCTTCCTGCCTTTTAGCCAGCTCTCAATCCATGAGCAGATATTTACTGCAATTCCTGTATCCCTTAGTTTGCCCAATAGTCTCCCATGTGGCACTGTATCAAAAGCCTTTGCAAAATCCAAAAAGACTACATCCACTGAGTTGCCCTGATCCAGGTTCCTACTAACCTCCTCATAGAAACTAATTAGATTTGTATTTGCTGCCGCTGAGCAGATATGGCAACTTTTATAGTCCTTTAATTTGAAAAATGTTCACAAAAATGTGGTCTTTAGTCCTAAAAAAGCCTTCTCTGCAATCAGATTGCATTACTAATTACCAGTCTACCTATCAGAAATCTTTAATTTCTAGGGAAAGTCATGGAGAAAGTTGCTGCAACACGACTGGAGACCTGGCTCTCATCAAACAACTTATATGACTCATTCCAATCAGGATTCAGAAAATGGCACAGGTCTGAAACAGCTCTGGTATGTATCCTAAAACAATATGTGGTGACGGCATGAAACAGAGGTAACTGTTCTATACTAATCCTCCTTATATACTAATCCTCCTTATCGCTGCAGCATTTGACACGGGGGACCGTGATATTTTATTTCAACATCTAAAGGAATACTGTAGAGCGTGAACTGGTTTAGACAGATCGCATAGTGTATTCTCTGGGACAAATTCCTCTGCACCCAGGGCTGGGTCTCCCCTAGGCAGTGAAGTGGAGGAGCCCCATGAGTGTGTGTGCAAGCTGTGCACGCACCCATTTTTCCCTTTTCTGTGCGTGTATATCACTCCCTTGCTGTGTGAGCAAATCACAGACATTTCCCCATAACAGCCATTTTACAACATAGCTACTCATACACACCCATTAGGCCAAGTAGGCAGCTCCTGAAGTTCACAGACTGGAACTGAGTTACAAACTGAATGGCCACTGGAGGGAGTCAGTCTTGAACTGAGTTATAAAATTAATAGTAAATGGCTGCCAGACTGGCTTGGAATGGTGAATTTTTGTATATACACACAAACACACATTACTGTACTAGAAGATATATATATCCTGTCACCTAAGAACTGGGCACATTCACCAGGTGTATCAGAAATGTGCCACTTGAATGTACAGGTCAAAAGAACTGTGTGTAAAGGCTAACTGGTCCATTTACCTCCAACCTAAATGGCTGTAAATAGTGATGTTATAAGGATACTGGACTGGAGTCTAAAAATGTGACACTGATCTTATGTACTGATTTGCACCAGAAAAATTTAGTGAATTGGGATTAAGTACTATAAGCAATTTTACTAACTAATAACACAAGGAGTCCAAACATTTGAAGCTTGGGATATTGACACTAACTGCAATCATTCTGGGACTTCTTAAATTCAAAATGTATTTTTGCAAGTAGCAACATGCAAATAACTTTGTTGTTGTCTGGTCGTTCAGTTGACACTATGAGTTCCTTCTCCAATGGAAAACAATTTGTCTGACCCCTCTGTTATGACTAGCCCATCTTGGCTGACCCTAAATAGTATAGCTCATAGCTTCATTGTAGTACACAAGCCCCTTCACCATGACAAGGTAGCGATCCAGAAAGGATGCAAACAACTAAGTTTACTTTATTTTAATAGATTGTTTGTAGCAAGGAAATAAATTCTTGTGACACTGACAAAAAAAACACAAAGCAAAATGAAAAGACTTAATACAATAGGGGTTACTCCCTTTATTTAGGAGCCAGTTGGGAATAAGATCACTACTTGATAATTTAAAAAAATCAATGTCATTTTTTTAAACTTACATTTGTACTTTAGTATTTAGTATTCATGAAATAAAAAAGGTTCTGTCCAGGAGGCTGCTCTTATTTTGTTCTAACTGGCCTAGGAAGCCAATGAAGGGAAGGAAGCAGATAGGGACTCTTATCAGAACAGCGTCCTGGGCACAATCTTTTTGACCCATTATTAACAAGTGCTTACAAGCTCTGTTTTTACTCACTAAAACCATCAAAATAGTTCCTATAAAGGTCTGCCCCCAGTAGCTAATGCACACAGTGTTTCTGTTGGTACTAGATATTTACAAACTGTTTCTCAACAGCATGGTTTGAATTGCTGCAGAGAGACAGTCTATGATTGGTTAGTACACCTAGTACTACAGAGATGCTATATGCATGAGTTAAAGGCGGTGGACCTTTCTATTAATGGTTTGGTAGGGTTCAGTGAGTAAAAATAGAGCTTTTAAGCACTTGTATATAAAATGATGTTTAGATATGTTTTTAATAATAAAAACAGAGAACCTTCTATATTCATTTTAAAAAGGACATTGAAAATTTCTGGTGGTATGGTGCCAGGTCAATGGTACCATCAAGGGTTTGGTAAGGTGAGAGAACTTCAGCCTTCCTTTTGTTGAATTCATCCAGAAACTAATAGCAGGCAATGGTTAGGCTTACTAGTTTTGATGTGTGGCTAACAAGTCCTGTGTCCAGAGTGTGTATATCAGGGGTGGTTATTTGGAGCTACTCAAAGTACTTTGGGCATACGTTTGGGCATATGCATTTTCTATAAAATCCGCACCTGGTTCTGAGTCAATCAAAAATTCAGTAGTAGGACCAGAGTCTTCCAGGATTGGCCAGTGGAAGAAGAGGACTTCAACGTAGAATCTTAAGGGACTTGTTCCATGCACATGTTGCAGGCAACCACACATTTTTGAACCAGGAGCCTAAGTGTCCACCCGTGAAAGTATCTCTACAACACTTTGCTTGGGTGGCCGAGCATGGGTGACTGGTGAGCCCACTTTATAACTTTGTCAAGGGAAGCTGAATGAATTTGTAGTATTTATTGAAACTCAGTCATCTTCCGATTCACTGTTCTTGCTACCAGATCAAGAAGTGATCACAAAATTAAACCTAGTGACATTTAGAGTCTACCTGACTTGTTAGGAGTTCCAGTGCCTGACTGTCTCAATGAATTGTAGATTTTTGTGATCAGTAATGGCTGTGTTTGAAAACCACAAACCCTTCCAGAAGAAACCTCCATTCATCCTGCCATTTGTAAGGTTAGCAGCTGTTTGTTGCCTTTGTCATAGTTGGTTTTGGTAGGAGAAAATATATGTGACATTTGGCAAGTGTAGAGAGCGTTGGAAAAGAACCACTCCATCACGGATGTCACTGATGTTATCTCAATAATAACAAGTTGAGCAGGCTGTGGCGGTGCCAGAATGGATGTGGAGGTAAACTCGTCTTAAAGCTTTGAATGCTTGGATAGCTTCAAGTGACCATTTTGTTGCAGACTACTGATTAGAGCTAAGACAGGAGCTATGATCTTGAAAAAATTCTTAATTAACCTTCGGTAGTAATTGCAGAATTTAATGAATTTTTAGGTAGCTTTTAACCCGGTTGGTAGAGACTTTGGAGGGGAGGGACTTTGGAGAGACCCATGGAGAATATTTTGGCAGAGATCACATCTCCAAGGAAAGGAATATCTGCTTAGTGAAATTCACACTTCTCTGCTATTGTCCCAGATGTTGGGCATGAATATCCAAGCATAAGTATTAAAGTTGTCTCATCCCCTCCTTGATGTGTATCAGGTTATATGCTCCTCTAAGGTTAAGATTGGTGAAAAGGGTAGATCCACAAAGATGGTCAAACAGCTTGGTGATTAGGGCTAATGGTTTACATGTTTTTTTTAGGTTTTTATTCGGGGCCTCTGGTGTCAATGCATGGACGGAAGCCACCATCCTTCTTCAGCACAATGAAAAACCCTGTTCCAGCAGGAAAGGTGAATTTCCAAAGTCTGACTTTAGGTTTTTCTGCATATATTCCTCCATTTCCTGACTTTCCAAAACTGAGAGTGGGTATACTTGGCATCTTGGTGGGGTAGTTCCTGGTAATAGGACAATTGTGCAATCAGGGGTTTTGTTGCAACCTACTGCTTGATTGGGCTTAGAAAGCTCCTAGATCAATCCTACCCAGTAAAATTGTGTGGTTCATTTGACCCCTGCAAGCAGGAATATGGGCCAGTACCAGGACAGTCATCACCAAAATCACCATTCTTAGAATCTGTATCCCAGGAATTAGGTCATAGCTTGATGCAAGAAGGAGCATACATCTTTTGATTAGTGTACAGAGACTCACTTAATTTCTTTTTGCATAGATATTTTAAACAAAACAAAGACCCAACCCTCATTAACCCCACATACAGGGCAACCCTTGGCCCCCTCCTCTTCTCCATTTACACATCCTCACTTGGTACCCTAATTAACTATTTTGAGCTTCAGTATCATCTCTATGCAGATGACACCAAAATCTACCCTGTGTGCACCAGATCTACCCCCCTCTCTTCTAACACACATCTCCAACTGCCTCTCTAGTATATCCTCTTGGATGTCCACCCATCATCTCAAAACCAACATGTCTAAGACTAAACTCCTAATCTTCCCTCCTTCTCCCACAGCGTCAATTCCTCACATCTCTCTCACTGTCAATAACGACATCATCACCTCCACCTCCCAAGCCCGTTGTCTTGGGGTTCTACAGGACCCCGCCCTGTCTTTCATTCCTCACATAGAGTCACTAACTAAATCTTGTCTTCTCCCTCTAAAAAACATCTCCAGAATTCGCCACTATCTTACACAAGACACAACTAACATCCTAATACACTCTCTCATCATCTCTCGACTTGACTACTGCAACTCACTTCTTGTTGGCCTACCCACCATCCGACTATCTCCACTTCAATCCATTATGAATGCCTCTGCTAGACTCATCTTCCATACACAACGTTCAGTGTCGGCATCACCTCTCTGTCAATCATTCCACTGGCTTCCCTTATCCTCTAGAATAAAATTTAAAATCATGACCCTAACTTACAAAGCCCTCAACAATAGCGCTCCCCTGTACATCTCTGTTCTCATTTACAAATACTCCCCCACCCGCCCTCTTCATTCTGATAATGACCTTCTTCTTTCTACAATTCTTGTCACCTCCTCTCACTCTCACCTTCAGGACTTTGCTTGTGCTGCCCCTATTCTCTGGAACTCCTTGCCTCGCTCCACCAGATTATCCTCCTACCTCAAAACATTCAAAACCTCACTAAAAATGCATCTCTTTAAAGAAGCGTATCACCTTCCACCCTAACACGCTCATCATCTCTCTCTCCCTCCTTTACCACTCACAATACCTATAGGTTGTAAGTCTGCGAGTTTCAATCCTGCAATGTGCTCTGGGGAAAGCACCATGAACTCTGGATTGCAAAGCTCAAAGACAGGGCCCTCCTTGCTATGTGTTAATTTGTATTTATCTTTGTCTGGAACTTAACTTGTGTACAGTGCTACGGAATATGTTGGCGCGTTATAAATAAACAATAATAATAATAACCCACTTTCCAGCCAATCACTAACAGCTGATCTGATCCTTAGCACCTTATTTTGATTGACAGACTGGAGCAGTTGCTTTCACTTCATATCACATACTTTTCGTATGCCATAAGATCAGGATTATGAGTAAATACAGCCACCTATCTATAATTAACTATAATTAATTTTACAAAGTTTGGATATGTAATGGTGTTTTACAAAAAAAATATTTCCTTGTGTGAGGGGTTGAATTATATCACTTCCACATATAGTGGTAGAAAAATATACTGTAGATAAAATAGTACCTAGGGTAAACAGAAAACTACTACTAGGCTGAAGAATATTAAATATAAAAAACCTAAACAAATAATGAGCTATAATGTAAAAAAAAGTGTCTGTGTAAAATTTGATGAGTAAATTTTGCACATAGCACAAGTTTTGAAAAAGGAAAATGCTAGATATCATAAAACTAAGTAAAATAACGTGACAATCCTAGGAAAAGAAATGAACAAAATCACAAAATAACAAATATCCAAAGAGGAAAAAGATAAAAAAATAATTGTCATGACTGACTTATGCGGTGCCAGGATGGGAGACCCCTGAACCCCACCAGCAAGGACCTGTATGGCCCAAGATCAAACTTTCCCCACCCTCAACTCAAAGACTATTTTGTTTTGACCATAATAACCCAGATCCCCAAGGAGCATGACCTGTGCGTATTCAGGCCTAATAAGAATTGTTTATATAATGCTTAGTGTTCAGGTTGTGGTTAGGACATGACAATGTTACGCCAAGTCCCTTTGCAAAGTACCATTTAACAAGTAATATTATGATGTTTAGAATAGTGATTTGATTGAATAAGATGATTTGGGTAATTGTATAAAGTATTTGTGCTAGAAGTAGGCCCTAGGATATAAGTGACTTTCCTTTGTCACTTATGAGACAAAGGGTAGTTCATGATCTATTGGAATGCTGGTTCTGCCCGAGTGGGCAATGGGGGTATACATTAACCAGAAAGATGTCTGGGCCCTTTGCAAACTTTCCACGTGGGATCAAAGTATAGTCATAAAGTGATATGCGTCACTTAACCCCAGGCACTGATATCAGTTGTGGGACCAGGGAAGAGGGAGGACTGCTGGCAGGTTGGTAGCCATAGTAACAGAGAGGGACTGATGAGAGGTGATGTGGGTGACCTTTTGTTTGTGATATATTTCTTTGCAAGAAAAAAATAAAGAAGCAGTCTGACTGACATGCTAAGCAACGGTATGTCTGACCTGTGTCTTTCTTGTTTTCTAATCCTAAGCAACAGAATGGATTTTTAACAAGCAGTAACTTTGGACTGGGTTTGTAACCTGGGAGGTCCTGAGAGGTATTTTGGCTGGGTGCTGAGATTTTGAACACACAAATGGCATGACCTAGACAGAGTAAAGTGCGGTGCACGTGGCCCCCCAAATGTGGGTTGTCACAATAATAACTAGATATAATACATCACATGGTATCTTCTAAAATCAAGAACTCAGAATCCAATATAAAACAGAACATAAATAAAATATAAAAAACACAATACAGAAAATAAATAGTAATAGGCTAATGATATTTACACAATATAAAACACCCAACATAAATTAAAAATTGTTATAATAATCTTAACCATATACTGTACAATTAATAATAATCTATTTATTTTACAATAAAGTAGTCGTATGCAGATGGAGGACTAGTATGCTTTATCCAGTTCTTGTAAAGAATAAACCTTTCCCCCAATTATTTTTTTTAATACACTGGATTAAGGGGTGGAGCTACTTCCCTCTAGTGCAAGTGGTGTAGTGTACTGGGACCCTCATCAAGGGGTGGAGGAGGGGGGCCTTGCAATGTTCTTTTTTTTGTGTACTTTGACCTGAGGAGCTACAATGGATGCCGCTGATACAGTAGTAGCAAGGAAGGTTATGGGTTGTGTAGTAAGATAACACTTCAGTAATGTGAATGGTGCTAGTGATAACAATACTAGTCACGGGAGCAGTGTATGTGAGTTTATTAATACAAACTTAGACAGTTGATACTGATTTGTTGTGAGCACAGACATCTTGTACTGGACATATGTAGATTTAATTAAAACCAATACACATTATAGGTAATACATGATCATGTATACTCCTTACCAAAGTATGGTACTGTATAAGTAAATGGCCAAAGATCTCTAGTACTAACATATATCAATTAATAAGTAAACTGTGAGGAGAATAATCTTATACTCGGATCATTCCTGTTGGGTGGCCGTGACGCAAACTCCTGAATGTGCATGCCCTATAATTAGTTTCCTGTCACCTTCAATGCGCGCACGTGGCGCACACACGATGTACATGTTCTTGCTACTTTCTGTGCCAAGTTTCTTCCAGAAATTTCAATAGAGAGTAGCAGAGCAACAGTCTATTTAAGAAACTGATTTAAAAACATTGAAAAAACGAAAATCATTATTTTTATTAAGGGTTTTATTAAAGTTCTGTAGACGCTGTAATGAACCATTCCAGAGTATCAAGATATATACTCCCTATATACTAATATCCATCATGATAATGGAATATTTCCGGTAAATATTTTTGGGATAAAAAAGGCAATCAATACGATACACATAATGAATTTCTCTTAGCACTACTGGAATTTGTCCTAACCCATAATTACTTTGTCTTCATGGATAAATTCTATCAACAAGAACGTGGGACAGCGATTATTTCTGGGATGGTGGGAAGAGCGAAGGCTTTTTAGTGAAGAAATGGATATATATACCACTCATGTGGAACTCTGGGTACGTTTTATCGATGATATCTTGATACTCTGGAATGGTTCATTACAGCATCTACAGAACTTTATTAAAACTTTAATAAAAATAATCTGGGTCTATATTTGACTTCTGAAATTAGTTATGAGTCCATTACCTTTTTGGACTTACAAATATTCAAAACACAATACGGCACTATAGGCACTAAGACCTATAGAGAACCAATAGCTACCAATAGTTTGTTACACGCACAAATCAGTCATCCCAAGGCACTCATTGAAGGTATAGCAATTGGACAATACCTGAGAGTGAAAAGAAACTGCTCTAATGACAAAGATTTTGAGAAAGAATCCCATTACTTACAATCTCGCTTCTTGGAAAGAGGTTATTCAAAGAATACCCTAAAAAAAGCTTATTATAGAGCTAAAAATACCAAGAGAGAAGATTTACTTAAAGACAAAAAGAAAAAACTAGATAACACAGTGAGGTGTATTGGGACCTATAATAATAAATGGCATGAGGTTAAGAGGAATATTTAATAAAAACTGGAGCATTTTGTTGGAAGATAAATATCTTAAACCCTTTCTACCTACCCATGCAGCAATCACCAGTAGAATCACTTGAGAGATTATCTTTCTAAAAGTCATTTGGATATAAAAAAGAACACACAATGGCTACAAAAAACAAAAGGATGTTTTAAAATGCCATTCATGCAAGGCATCCCAATATGTAAAACCTACAAAAACTTTTCTTTCAGAAAAACAGACATACAAAATAAAATACCTACTCACATGCAAAACAGAGGGTGTTATCTATTTGATGTATTTATTTGTGGAGCCAGATACACAGGGGAAACCTGCAGAGGATTCAGTGGCGTATTCTGTAACACATTTATAGTGTCAAGAAAGAATATGATACCCCAGTTGCTTTGCATGTTAATAATAAACAGTGACACTAAAGTTCGGACCTTTACAGCTATAGATCATGTTGAAAGAGCAATAAGGAAAGGTGACATAGACACAGAACTATTAAAGAAAGAAGCTAAATGGATTTACCTTCAAGGCACAAAAAAACTAAAGGCCTTAATGGATGTTTTTAGCTTTGCCCCTTATATCTAATATGAAGGCTCTGTTAAAATGTCAAAATTCCAGAATGTATTTGTACAAAATAGATAATTAATGTGCCAAAATGCTATGAAATAGTTACAACATGATAACCACAGAGTATACTGTAAGAGAAATAAAAATAATTTGTGATTTATACTGGTATAAAGATATAGTCACATCTAACATCTAATAACTCTATAACAACTTTTTTAGAATGAGTAATAAAATTGGAATATATTAACATGAGACAAAAGTTGAGATTCTCAATATATATTTTGAGTAAGTACTCATGATTTATAAATTAGGATTGTAGAAGTGTATTGCCATGGATAAATATATTGATTTATAAACAAGGAAGGTAGTATAGTATTGCCATGGATAAACAACTTGCTGTTTTGTCTAAATAATGAATTAGCACTATATGCATAATATGACAATTTAACCTTTCTATATCTTAATAAATCTGATAAAGAAAAGTACAACTTTTGTGCTGTTAAATATTAATTCTTTATCATATTGCAATCAACGCTTGATGAATAATGAGGCTATAAAATATTACAATCAATGTTTGATGAATAAGTAGGCTAACAAATATGAAATTCAGGCCGCATAAAAAATAATAGCTTTATTGCAAACTATATATATTTCCTTTTTAGAATACTCACTATATTTAAAGGGATGTCGAATAGACATTCATATTGTATGTAAGATAATGGTTTTGTAAAAACCTATAATATACTAATGCATATCAATATGATAGAAAATAAACTATAGATTTTAACATGGTTGAAATGGTTTTAATTCCCACAGTATTGTTGCTATGACTACGCCAGCCTTTAAGAAGGAGCAGAGAAGGCAGGCGTGAACCTTGATGAAATTCAAGAAACGTGCGTCAGGTTGACGTAGGAACACCGTCGCAGGTCGATGACGCCATCAACAGGTATCTAGATCGTGGCGTGCAGAGCAACGCAGTTAACGTTCTAACCACAGGCCCGAAGATTAAAGTCCCTTTCCCTAACCAGTCAGCAAATGCAGTTTAGAGAATCTGGTCAACAAGAAGGAGAGCTGGACATTATATTGGGAAATACCCTGGTCAAGGAACGCTATGGGATCGAGGGTCAGCACCAGAGGAGATTAACGGATAAAAGCACTGTGTGGTGCTTACCATTCTGGGGCTACCTAGGTACCCTATAGCACTTTATGTCCTCACAAGCCACGAAAACTCGCAGCACATTGCCTGTGAGCTTCGCGAAGCGAGACGAGCAGTGGAGGCAATGAAACATGCAGGACTTATCCTCCAAACACTTCGGAAACGCGGGATCGCCTTAGGCTGCAAGCACTTTATGAACGCGGGACTTAGAAAAAAAATACGAGATGCAGAACATAGAAAAATAAATTATGAGACGCAGGACTTAAAAAAAAAAATAAGATGAAAATAAACCAATGGTTTGCCCTTGTGCACGCAGTCTATTTATAATGCACAGTTGGGACATTCATAAAACTATCTCCTCAGGTCAGCAACAGTCCAACTGGACATTATATGCTGCAGGACAATACAAAGAGATGGTTACCTCTTCAGGCTACTGATTGTTACATATATTAATTAGAAAAAGGTAAACTATATTAATTATTCAATTAATTCATGAATTAGTATTTCAAAAAATATAGAGAGGAGCCAAAGGACACAATAGGAGAGGCTCGCAATGAGCACCAAAGGTCCTTACTGTATAAAAAGCTTAACATTGTGTGCCAAACAGCATTGCCATGATTTCAAATTTTATTGACCGTCATTTTTTGACGGGCAAGTCGCTAGTATTGTTATAATTATTATAGTACAATCATACTTTTTCTTTTATAGGGCATACATTTTATATGTTATTATTATTATAATGTATTTATAAAACAGTAGTTTCACCCACTATTTGTTTCTTATTCTCTCCATTGATTCTCTCATTCATTTAATTAATTCTCTCCATTCATTCTTTCATCCTCTCCATTCATTCTCTCATCCTCTCCATTCATTCTCTTTATTCATTAATCAAGGCCCGCTTGACTTTGTGACTCTCTCCATTCATAGTGCTACGCGGGAGTGCTGCTGTCCACATTAATAGAGGTGTGTTGCGTGGCTTCCTGCGCTGCGTGCTTCAGCAGCCAATAGGTTGTGCTGCTGCCTTGAAGCGAGCTCACGAGTAGCGGCCCCTAAACAGGAAAGGTTCTTATACTCAAGTGACATATGATAGAGCTAACGCAGAACAGTAAGAAACCAGGACACAAGACACAGGTGACTTGAACTTACAGAAATCTTGTATCCAATAGCCCCTGCTTCACTTTGCAACAGAGCTGCTGAGTTACCAATGAAAGTGAGGAAGAAAATAGCAGCTCCTGCATCTACAAGTGACATGTTGGATGATTCACACACCCATAGGGGGCATTTTAGGTGACATATAAAAGACTTTACCTGTAAAATAGGTAGATGCTAATAACTTTCTAATACTGGAGGGTATCAGTGAATGCCTCACACTAAATACACTTTATCTAGTATGATTTAGTGGGGTACCCTTCTCCCATCTATAAGGTCATATAGTTACAGTGCCTTGCAAAAGTATTCACCCCCCTTGACTTTTTACCTATTGTGTTACATTACAGCCTTAAGTTCAATGTTTTGTTCATCTGAATTTTATGTGATGGATCAGAACACAATAGTCTAAGTTGGTAAAGTGAAATGAGAAAAATATATACATAAACTATTTTTTAGAAATAGAAAAACAGAAAATTGTCATGTGCGTATGTATTCACCCCCTTTGTTATGAAGCCCATAAAAAGCTCTGGTGTAACCAATTACCTTCAGAAGTCACATAATTAGTGAAATGATGTCCACCTGTGTGCAATCTAAGTTTCACATGATCTGTCATTACATATACAGACCTTTTTTGAAAGGCCCCTGAGGCTGCAACACCTAAGCAAGCAGCACCACTAACCAAACACTGCCATGAAGACCAAGGAACTCTCTAAACAAGTAAGGGACAATGTTGTTGAGAAGTGCAAGTCAGGGTTAGGTTATAAAAAAATATCCAAATGTTTGATGATTCCCTGGAGCACCATCAAATCTATCATAACCAAATGGAAAGAACATGGCACAACAGCAAACCTGCCAAGAAACAGCCGCCCACCAAAACTCACGGACCGGGCAAGGAGGGCATTAATCAGAGAGGCAGCACAGAGACCTAAGGTAACCATGGAGGGACTGGAGTATCTGTACATAGGACGACAATAAGCCGTACGCTCCATAGAGTGGCCAGAAGAAAGCTATTACTTTCATCCAAAAACAAAATGGCATGTGGGAGACTCCCAAAATGTATGGAGGACGGTGCTCTGATGAGACTAAAATTGAACTGTTCATGCATTAAAGAAAACGCTATGTCTGGGGCAAACCCAACACATCACATCACCCAAAGAACACCATCATGCCACCACCATGTTTCACTGTGGGGATGTTTTTCAGCAGCCGAGACCGGGAAACTGGTCAGAGTTGAGGGAAAGATGGATGGTGCTAAATACAGGGATATTCTTGAGCAAAACCTGTACCACTCTGTGCGTGATTTGAGGCTAGGATGGAGATTCACCTTCCAGCAGGACACTTACCCCAAACACACTGCTAAAGCAACACTTGAGTGGTTTAAGGGGAAACATGTAAATGTGTTGGAATGGCCTAGTCAAAGCCCAGACCTCAATCCAATAGAAAATCTGTGGTCAGACTTAAAGATTGCTGTTCACAAGCGAAACCATGCAACTTGAAGGAGCTGGAGCAGATTTGCAAGGAGGAATGGGCAAAAATCCCAGTGGTAAGATGTGGCAAGCTCATAGAGACTTATCCAAATCTACTTGGAGCTGTGATTGCCGAAAATGTGGCTCTACAAAGTATTGACTTTAGGGGGGTGAATAGTTATGCTCATTGACTTTTTCTGTTATTTTGTCCTATTTGTTGTTTGCTTCACAATAAAAAAAAAACATTTTCAAAGTTGTAGGCATGTTCTGTAAATTAAATGATGCAAATCCTCAAACAATCCATGTTAATTCCAGGTTGTGAGGCAACAAAACAGGAAAATTGCCAAGGGGGGTGAATACTTTTGCAAGGCATTTCACAGATAAAAAAACTTACTCAACATATCTATAGTCTGTGTATACACATCTATAGTTGGGTAAAATCTTCACATGCTTGTGAAGTATGTAACAAAATAACAACAGTAGCAGGTATGCAAGACTGGAAATACAATTATTTTAGGGAGCAACCTAGGACATTTCATATTATCCGTGCAGCAGCAGATAGGTGGTGCTCCGATGTGTGGTGGGAAGATAACAGGATTGGAGGCAGGAAATATGACATGTCTGCCCAACGTGCTATATTGTGACTGCCTGTAATGGCAGGAATGGTTAGATAAAGAAACACAAACCAGGAGCCGCAAAAGGACATGTGTTTGTAGTATATGGGTCGCCTAAGATTCTGTATATACTAAATCTTCTAACATAAATAGCGCATGAGGGGTTAAAATGACAGTTGGGTTTTAAATTTGTAAACAGTAACTGCCATGTGAGGTGTTATGTAATATAAATACCGGAGCAGTTTGTACTTGTGTATTATATGTATTTATATTAATGACAGCAGAGCTTAAATTACCTTACAATAAACACCTTAAGAAATGATAATTAATCTATTGTACAGGAAAAGAAACAATAGGTAAAATACAGTATAGTACACACACATTATCACATATATAGTTGTGGATCTGCGTGGTTGTTCGGAACGCTTGTGATGTTGGTAACGTGCTTGCAAGCCACACGTAGCGAGGCGAGCCTTGTACGTGGGACCTATTTGTGGCCCGTAGGGCCGCAACTGCAAGCCATGTAAGGCGAGGCAAGCCGTTGATGTGTGACTTAGGCTGCGAAGCAAGGCAAAAGCAAATTAATAATAATAATAACATTTAAAAAAAACACTCACACACGGCACAGGGGAGAACAATGAAGCCTGGGAGTGTGGTCTCAATTGTTTTTGAGCCATATTTGCCATTTTTCGCCACTCGAATATCGGCTAAGCAAGAAAAAAAATGGCGGATGAAAAACGTAAAAAATCTGAAACAGGATGAAAATGAGGCTGAGCAGGATGTAGAAAATACACAACGGCAAAGACAGTAACACACACGAACAACGCCAGACACGCGGGACTTTGAAAATAAAACAAACGGCATTCAGCGCGTAACACACAAACATTCAGCAGACACACAGAGGAGAAACACACAGGGAAGGGACAGAAGAGACACATGCCATTCACGAGCACAAAACTTGCAGGTTAACGAACCCTGCAATGACCGGCCTGTAAACCGCCGAAGGTGATCATTGCAAAGCAGGAAAGTTGAAGTACACGGGGGGAGAGCCTCGCAATGAGCACCAAAGATGCTCAGAGGAGTAAAAGCCTCACATTATGTGGTAAACAGCATTGCCAGCCTTACAATTTTGTTCCTTGTATATATATATCACATATATAGTTGTGATCATGCGAGTTGTTGCTAACGCTTGCGGGCTCGCTCCTTGACAGCAACTGCGACCCTCGCAAACTTTACGTTGTAACGCAAAGAAAATACGAGACACGTTACAACCCATTACAACCTCGCAAAAATCGTCCGCAACACGCGCAAATCAAAACATGAAAAATACAACAAATACACACAACAAATACATAAAAAGCTTACTTACAGGAAGAGGGAGCATCCAGGACCTCGAAACCTAAAGCTACACCTTAATTTAAGTCAAATTAAAAGAGTTTAGACACTAAAAAATTCTCTAAGCGAGAGAAAAAATGGCCGCCGAAAAAAACGAAAACGAGGCTACAGCAGTCTAAAGACGCAAAACACCACCAAACACCTACATATTTGCCGAAAAACACCTACGAGATAAAAAAACAAGGACGCAACCCGCGCAACCCCAAAAACATTACAAACACAATAAATACAACCAACAAACATAAATATCACCTAAGCGAGAGAAAAAATGGCCGCCGAACAAAACGAAAACGAGGCTAAAGGTCCCTAAACACGCAAAACACTACCATAAACATGCAAAACACCACCAAACAGCTACGGATATTCCGAAAAAGCCCACCAAACAGCTACGGATATTACGAAAAAGTTGCACGACATAGAAAACGAACGACGCTACATCAGCCACATTAAATACACCAAACACCATTAGCTCACTTACAATTTAATTGCCGTCATTTTTTGACGGGCAATATTCTAGTATATATATATATATATATATATATATATATATGAACTATCTACTTGCCCAGCAAATATGACGGGAATAAAATTGTAAGGTTGGGAATGCTGTACCTTCGGAGCTCATCGGGAGTGGATGCCCATGGTATTCTAAGCTATACCCATGGAGGTCTTATGGACGCACATGGCACCCAAACCAAACGCCCTACCATGGGAATATCTATGAACCACTATGGTACCCTAAATTCTACCATAGTTTCCCTTATGTACCTCCATGGACCCTATCTCCACACAGAGGTTTACATGGACCCCCATAGTCCATAATACTAATCCTCTAACAAAGCAGGGTTTGTAACAGGATTAAAGTTAGGCGCCATGGGGGTCAATTTAGGCTCCCCTTGGCTATGATTATACGACCCATAGGGATCCATAGTTGTCCGTCTGGCATTAATGGACCCCCGACAGTTCACTACGCTCATTAATCTTTAGCTACTCTCCAGAATTTTACAATAAAACGAAGAAAGCCCCAAGAAACATTTATGTTGTTTTAAAAAAAAAAAGAAAAACTTAAGAAAAAACTTATACAATTTTGTATTTTTCTTCAAAGCACATTTTTGTTGCATACTTCACACAAACTTGACATTTTTCTATATAGTGGTCCTTAACTCTTACTATGTTTTACATTTTCTGTTTTAAGATGCAAATTTGTTTGTGAAGATATTATTGAGATCCACACTTCATTACTAATAGTTGACAAGATGTGACAGATGGATAAATAGCATCATACACATAAAATGTATTGATTACAGCAAATGTATACCAATGCTTCTTACAGTTGAGTTTTTCTGAAAGACTACTAGAGGTTCCATTCTTTGACATTTCATCACATCATACTGCTGTACAACTCTTTGAAGTTAAGGATTACTGATACAATCCACACTGAACTTTGTGTTATGTGTATCATGTCAGTGCTCCTAACAGAGATACTGCTAGCTTCCTGAGAAGTGCTGAGCTCACAAATAAAATAAAAGCAAGCCTTACTAATTTAATAGAAAATGATGTGATCATTGGATTTACACAACTTTTTCAAACACACCCACATGCCTGCTTATAGGCCAATAATATTAAATGAAGGAATGACGTGGTAAGTATTTTGTCACAATCTGGTTCAAACCTATCCTGCAGAATCGTGCGGTCCTTTTACAACTCTGATAGCAGAAGATGGACCAAACACCAGTACCACGCCCAGGAGCTTAGAATTGGGATTAATGCACAGAATGTCACTTACACCAGACACAACTGCCATACCTTTATTAATGGTCACATTTTATACAATTTTCGGGCACACAGGCTGGCCAATCACAGTAAGCCCCATGTTTAGGTACATAAAAGAGAGACCAACTAACAATAGGCTGCCACCTGCTTACTGGGAAACCCTGTATGTACATCTGATGAGCTCAGGCCCTTACACTTATCCTGGTGATTATATTAATGATAACCATTTGCTGTAAACACTCAACCTATCTGCCTAAGACCCCCTGTGTTTGTTTATTTAGGTGGGTCTGGGTGAGTCATCACCAGATAACCCCACTGTAACATAATCAAAATACATACAATGTATATGTCATTTTAACCAGAAGTAAAAAATACATAACTATAACAATAAACAGGTTAACCTCTTGCCAGTTCCAGCCCAGGCCATAATGTAAAACAGCTCCTCTGAGGTTTAAGCTATGACACAGTCCCAACAATCTCCAGGGTCCAAGAACCCAGTCCCAGCTGGTAGTGGTAAGTCTAGGGAGTGCAGGCAGTGTCCATTGTCCTACCCCCCTTTCTGTGACTCAATCCTGGGGTTGCACTGGGGGTCTTGCCAGGTTACTCCACATCTCTAACCTCTTGTAAAAATCAATCCAAGTGATAACCCCACCTCCTCCTGCCCAGTGTGAATTCTCCCTCCTTCCCAAAGGTGTAGTAACCTTCCCAAGCCCCTGGGGAAACATATAAGACCACTGGCCTGGAGGACCCTTCAAGGCAGTCCAGGGGAAACAGTAAATCCAGGCTAGTAGGTCCAGCAAAAACTTGGGAGGATCCTTCCTCAGCAAAACCCTCCCTTCCAGGCAAGGGAGACCTCCTAACCTGCTGATTCTGTGATGGTACCAGGTGTCCTTGATAAAATAGAAGACCCCAACTTCCCCCTTGCCAATAAACCCGGCCAGTGGCCCCTCCTTTCTAGTGATAGAGGCACATAGTGTATTTGCACCCCTGCCGGGGAGTCAATGCAGGGAGGCCAGGTGACAGACCACACCCTGGCGTACCCTCTGTGTCAATCATGGAAAACTGGCCTATCCAGTGGTGAACAAATCTGGGGTAATCCTGGGGCCCCACCCTCCCCAGCCAAGCCAGTACAAACAGTTGACTGGTGGTATTTCCAACAGTCCATGGGCCTAAGGGATCACAAGTGGCCTACATTCTTCCTCTCCCCATGTCTGCTCCTTCCCCTGTCCAATGTTTGAATCCCGGGTGATCTGTTGGGCCTTCTGAATTTCCCAATTCAAGTGGTTTAAGGGGGATAGCCAGCTCAAGTGACCTTTCATCAGAGGTTATCACCACCCTTCCCGCCAATAGTTAGGACCACTGTCCCCTTTTCCCCCCGCCTTTAGGGGAAATATTCTTCTGGGGTACCCAATAAACAATAGCTGCACTGAGGACTGTACCTGCAGCATCTGCCAGTCTGTACTCCTGATGGCCTTGTCTGGGGACTCCACTCCTTGGGGCTGTGCTGAGCTCACTGTCTCCCAGCCTCCTGTCTGGGTACAGCTCTCACCTCCCTCTAGCTCTTTGGTTTCTGGATACTCAGGTAGAACTTCTTGGCTCTCTCCATCTGGGACTGCCTGGTGTATAGATACAGGAAGTCCTTGAGAAGCAGCTGCTACTGCCTCTTGTGCAGGCTGATGAGCAGGACTGCTTGCTATTTCTACTCCAGGGTCTCATTTGGTTCTTCCCTGACTGCAGGAGCAGGGTAGCTTTCACCAGGTCTTCCCCTGGGCCTGGCACTGCTGTGGTTAGGCCCTGTCCCCATGCCTCTAACTGGGTGACACTCAGCCCCCTAAAGCTAGGCACTAGTTCCTCTTCCCAATCAACCCACTACATGAATGATTCCTTGTTCTTTTTAAAATCCATGGGATCAGAATTCCCCCAACAGTCCATAACTCTTCTGACCCAGCCTTGGCAAAATTAGCTGTGTCCCTGTAGTTTCTGCAAGGTGATTCTGTTCCATGCCTGACTGGTATGGCCCCTTCCAACTAGGTGGCCACAACCCAGCCAGGGATGCTTCATCGAACAATTCCACATAATCCACCTCCAGCTGTAACTCCTGCTGGATTAAAGGCAAAAGTAAGATAGCTGTCTGGGAGCCTGTCTCCAATCCCAGCATTTGACAGTGCTTGGAAAACAAACACAGCTGCCTTCTTTCAGTCCACACGCCACAATCCGGATCCCCATATGAAATGTCCCAAAGTGCCTCTTCCAGCCCCAATGAAAAACAGGTATCCCAATAAGCATCTTGCTCCTCCAGGGCGACCTGCTGGCCTGTCTCCCCATGTGCTCCCCATGCTGGCCTCTCCCCCCACATGTTAGCCTGTCTCCCTGCGCTGGCCTGTCTCTCCCCGCGATGCACACGCTGGCCTGTCTCTCCCCATGCTGGCCTGTCTCTCTCCCCACAAGCTGGCCTGCCTCTCCACATACTTCCCTCCATGCTAGCCTCTCTCTCCATGCTGGCCTCTCTGTCTCTCTCCATGCTGGCCTCTCTCTCTCCTCATGCTGGCCTCTCTATCTCCTTGTTCTGGCCTCTCTCTCTCTCTCTCTCCCTGTGCTGGCTTCTTTTTCTCCGCATGCTCCTCACGCTGGCCTCTCTCTCCTCATACTGGCCTGTCTCTCTCTCTCTCTCTCGCCCCATGCTGGCCTGTCTCGCCACATGTTGACCTCTCTCTCTCCATGCTGGCCTCTCTCTGCGAGCTGGCCTCTCTCTGCCTCCCTGCAAGCTGCCCCTCTCTGCCTCTCCCCATGCTGGCCTCTCTCTCTCCATGCTCCTCATGCAGGCCTCTCTCCCCATGCTAGTTTCACTCCACATGATGCACGTGGCGGCCTCCCTCCGCTCTACTTGATATTGCTGTCCTATCTCTTTCAGCAGGGTTACAGTGAGCACAGTTATAGCTTTGTTTCTTTAGCGCTTAAACCTATTTGCTCTGCTGGCCACGCCATTACGATATCCTTCCCCTTGCAGGACGAGCCATGCAATACCATAATGCATTCTTTCATGAGATCCACGCCATACCCTACTGCATGTCGAGCCATGTCATACACTACCATATCATACCCTACCGTATATCTCACATGCCAAACCATACCAAGCCATGTCATACCCTACTGTACCCTTTGCAGGCCGAGCCATGTCATACCATAGCATTCACCTTGGAGGTTGAGCCACCTTGGAGGCCGAGCCATAATGTACGAGCCATGTTATACCCCATTGTACTCCTTGCATGCCATACCATAACATTCCCCTTGCAAGCTGAGACATGCCACACCTTAACATTCCCTTTGGCACACCAAACGTATCCCTCGCATACCGAACCTTGCCATTCCTTAACCATGCCAGTGTACACAGTGCCATACCATACCACTATGTTCCCTTGCATGCCTGGCCATGATCTCAATGTAAATTTCACAGATATAGCTAAAAAAGAACAAGATAAACTTATTAGGAAGTATAGGTAAGATCTTCAGACTGATATTTAAATAAACTCAAAGGTTTTCAAAACATATCAGTTAAGTGAGTTTCCAACAACATGGAGATATTAGATCTTATCTCATGGAGTCATTTGCACCTTCTATCTTTATACATTCCTAACAAGAACATTTCAAAAGAATACATAGTTATAAACAGAATATAAAAATATACATTAGGAAATCGCAAGTTTATTAATCCGATATGATTCGTGCAATAATAAAAATAATCTTTAAGTAATGGGATCCATAGCATACGTTTCATAGTCCAGATATTATAGTCTGTTGAATGAAAGCTTTACAATCAGTGATTATAAAGTGGGAGCAAGCAAAGATGAAATCTTGTTTGACGAAATCCATAGAAGAAAGAAAGAATCCAATGGGGTAGATAAAAACATCCATGTATGCCGTTGTAGGTATCCAAGAGACAGTCCAGATAGAGTGCGATAGATATAAAAGCCCAGATTCATATTAGCATATTGTAATGTCAATGATCTCAATGTAAATTTCATAGATATAGCTATACAAGAATAAAGATAAACTTTTTAGGAAGTATAGGTAAGATCTTCAGACTAATATTTAAATAAACTCAAAGGTTTTCAAAACATATCAGTCAGATGAGTTTCCTACAACATGGAGATATTAGATCTTATCTCATGGAGTTATTTGCACCTTCTACCTTTATACATTCCTAACAAGAACATTTCAAAAGAATACATAGTTATAAATAGAATATCAATATATACATTAGGAAATCGCAAGTTTATTAATACGATATGATTCGTGGAATAATAAAAAATAATCTTTCAATAATGGGATCCATAGCATACGTTTCATAGTCCAGATATTATAGTATGTTGAATGAAACCTTTACAATCAGTGATTATAAAGTTGGAGCAAGCAAAGATGAAATCTTGATGGTAAAACAATACATCCAGGAAGACAAGTGCACATGTTTGACGAAATCCATAGAAGAAAGAAAGAATCCAATGGGGTAGATAAAAACATCCATGTATGCTGTTGTAGGTATCCAAGAGACAGTCCAGATAGCGTGCGATAGATAAAAAAGCCAAGATACATATTAGCATATTGTAATGTCAATGAGCAAGAGTTTGAATGTGTCCTTCATGGGGATGGGCCTGGATGTTAAGCATGGTTGTCGTATTCGTCTTCCCCCATGTCCTTAGGCAAGCTTGCGATGTAAAATTTCAAAGTTTCATATAGGTGTTCTTTCTCTGTAATGGTCATGTCAATCCATCTCTGTATCAGGCCCTTTGCACAGGGAATCACAAATGTCCAAAATGGCGACATCGATTGAAGTCATCACAGAGAGGGCTATGCCTTTCCATTTCTGAATTTTCTGCTAGTTCATTTGACAGGGCTATTAATCCCTCCAAGGCTTTGGTAACATCAGGTGCCATATTAGGGATGAAGTTCAGTAGGCAGTGCCAAACAGTTTACAAACACCTCCTTTTTATGTTAGAAGCATGTCCAGTGCCATGCGGTTTGCCGTGTCATCAGATTTGTTTTATCTAGTTGTTCAGTCAAGCCTTGTACCGCATCTCTTGTATAGCTCACAAATCTTTGTTGGTTTGTAGCATAATCTACTATTTTGTACTTTTTGGCCACTAATCAGGCTAGAACAACGTAGCTAAAAATTCCACACCTCAAACTACTATCACTAGAGACCACAAACATAGAATCACAAGTGTGAAAAAAACTAAAATAAAATATTTGACTTTAATAGAAAAAAGAAACACTTATAATAATATTTTATATATAAATAAACAAGCAATCTATAGAGCTAATAAAATAAAAAATACCTTTGATATACATTTGTAGTTATTCAGCAGACATCTGTGTTTCTTCTGCAGAAAGACTTTTATCTGTTGAGGAAAACATAATAATTTAAATCCATTGTCTTACAAGTAATCAAACTCCATATATTTATTCCAGGGGAGCTGGTAGGTGATTGCTTCTTTAGAGTGACCAGCTGATACAGAGGAGATTATGTGACAGTTTACAGGGAAGTGGGACTGGACATCGGGGGAACACATTCTTATTTAAACCTGCTTCCCAAAATAGGACTAGAGTGATAATATCAGGTAATCAGGAATTTAAATTCTTTAAAAGCTATATACAGATGTTTTAAAATACACCGTCTTCTACTCTCCTTTCTGTCATAACTCAAGTTGGCCACTAGTTGTGCTTACCAGGAGGGACTGGATTACAGTAGCAGCCATCTTACCATGGACGTGGCCCAAGTTAATCTATGTCATATTGGTGGTGCACCAAGTCCCCTTCTGAGACTAATATACTCCCCAAACAACGATATCCAGGGGAGTAACAGTTCTGGGCCTAGGAGACCCAATGTTATACTGTTATTGTTATGTATTCAGGGAAAAGGCAGCTTACCACATCACCACTAATAAAGTTGACAATTACGCATGAAGTGGATTGGTGTGGTATCCGGTGTCTACCCTTCAGTACCAGGGAACAGGGGTTACAGACCCTGAGACTAAGTGACTAAAACAGGTGAGACAATAGGGCTAAGAGGACACATAACATACCCGTAATAAAGTACTATTCCACATAAGCGGGTTATGATTATGTGCGCCTTTATGCATTGGCTAGTAAAATCGGTTAACCTGACCACGATAAAGGGATGGGGAGTGAAGCAGCCATATTGTACTGGGGGTAGCCATCTCTGTACATATTGCGACACATAAGGAGGTCAACCATCTGGTCTCCCAGGTAAGCACACTTGAGTGATAACGGTCAGAACAAAGGGGTCTTTACAGACATTGAGGCACCTCTCAGGGGCAGATCTGACAGGGTTTCCTGGCCTTCACTTGAGGGGCTAACTATCCATCTGGGAGATGTACACAGGTCGCCAGTCAATCTTCAAATGAGCCCCTTAGCCACGCCCAGGGGGGTGGCTTTGGGGACCAGGCTGGCCGTTCCCAGGGATTTCCCTTTGCCCATTGACCAGGACTAATAGGAAGTCTCAGAGACCAGTTACTATGGTTTAGCATATGTACAGGAGGGCATCCTCAAGGTTAGCCACCCCCAGGCCTTTGATGATGACTGCATATAACCTATCCAATGTAAAATAAAGGCTCTTAATTTTTGGTGTTGGAGTGAATTATTGTCCAAGCTAGCAGTCTGCTACAGTAAGGTCTGATCCAGACTTACTATAGATCTCCAGAAGCATCTCTGGGCACTGCTAATGATTGGGAGAGCCCTGCCAGGGCTGGCTGCATCCATCATTCGGTCCAGAGTCATCCCAACAGAGCTATTCCTGCATTAAATAGGGGTAGGGAGTGCCTTTCATATGTCACTCAAGGAGCAGGTCATGGCACTTTCCATTTACCGTATATACTCGAGTATAAGCCGAGTTTTTCAGCCCATCTTTGAGTATGAGAAGGGAGGATGAGGAGGGGGGTTGAGGATGACGGTTGAGGAGGGGGGTTGAGGAGGGGGTTTGAGGAGGGAGGTTGAGGAGGGGAGTTGAGGAGGGAGTTTGAAGAGGGAGGATGAGGAGGAGGGGTGGTGAGGAGGGAGGATGATGAGGGGGGTTGAGGAGAAATAATGAGGGGGGAGAATTAGGAGGGGGGTTGAGGAGGGAGGATGAGGAGGATGATAAGGGAGGGGGAGGGAAAAAGACACGATGGAGAGGGTGGTTGAGGAGGGAGGATGAGGAGGGGGGTTGAGGCGGGGGTTGGGGATGAGGAGGGGATGAGGAGGGGTGTTGAGGATGAGGAGGGGGGTTGAGGATGAGAAGGGAGGATGAGGAGGGGGGTTGAGGAGGGGGTTGAGGATGAGGGTTGAGGAGGGGGGTTGAGGAGGGAGGATGAGGAGGGAGGTTGAGGAGGGGAGATGAGGAGGGAGGATTAGGAGGGAGGTTGAGGAGGCAGGATGAGGAGGAGGGGTGTTGGGGAGGGAGGATGAGGAGGAGGATTGAGGAGAGAGGATGAGAACGGTGGATGACGAGGGGGGATGAGGAGAAAGGATGAGGGGGGTTGAGGATGAGAAGGGAGGATGATGAGGGGGGTTGAGGAGGGAGGATGAGGAGGATGACAAGGGAGGGGGAGGGAAAGAGACACAAGGGAGAGGGGGAGAGAGACACAGGGGAGGGAGAGGGAGGAAGAGACACAGGGGAGGGAGGGGGAAGAGACACAGGGGAGGGAGAGGGGGGAAAAGAGACACAGGGGAGGGAGTGGGGAAGAGACACAGGGGAGAGAGGGAGACACAAAAAAAAGGGGCACAGAGGGCACACAAGAGGGGGACACAGAGGGCACAAGAGGGACACAGGAAACAGCACATTTCCCACCCTCGGCTTATACTCGAGTCACTAAGTTCTCTCAGTATTTTGTGGTAAAATAGATGCCTCTGCTTTTACTCGGGTCGGCTTATACTCAAGTATATACGGTATATTAATGGAGCCAACTGTGGTATTGACATAGCATAATACAGCCAAACTACTGTAGAAAACAAGGACATTGGAATCCATACAGCCATTGAGAAATAAACATGACTTGTGCATGCACTTAATAAATTTAGAATGTGAAACATTTACAGTATACTATTTAGTTTCAGTTTGGTTGTTCATATGTAAACAAATAAGTAATAGCAACTTCCCAAAATGGTTGATTGCTATGTCTATAGTGCGCCACAAACGATAGAAAGAGGACGGTGCAATTAAATATGCAAAGCTAGCTTGTGCAGAAATGGGTATAGATAAAGGAAAGCAAAGTGGATATTACTCTGAGGTTGTTCAATAGTCACGCCAAGTAAAACCACTATGTGGGAAAGTAATGAAAATTAAATACAAATTGTCTCACTTTGGAATAATATTGTTCTCCAAATAGTGTCCTTTCTTCTTCCCGGTTGTGTCCAGAATAGTCCCAAGTGTAATTAAAATGTGTCCTCCAATAAATTCAACCCTGGTTGTGATGCCGCTTCCTCCAGACAAGTACTTTCCACAAAGTACTCCAAAAGCCCAAAAAACAAGAAGAGGGGTGGGTGGGACAAGTGCAAAGCCAAACCAATCGTGAAGTATGTACATCAAGGTTACAATAGTGGATCTAGTTAAGACCCGTCTATGGGGCTTCTCACATCAGGGAGAAATAGGACCAATATGGTGAAAATAGGTAAAATAGCAGCTACAATAAAATAAATTATGTAATTATAATAAAAGATACAAAGATCAAATTAAATCCTACCAGACGCATTTCGGCCAAGTCTTGGCCTTTCTCAATAGCGATCTTGAATAAAAATGTTATTGAATGAAAATTATATTTGGGTTGTCTTTATGCATCCGCCTCAGTGCCCTTTTCCCATCCTCATTGGTGCCAAATTCCCATCATCCACCACTCCCGCATCTCCCAGCATGCATTGCGCCGGAAACAAGAAGTGTGGGGGGATGCACAGACATATAAAACCCAAATTAAAAATAATAAATATTTTATGCTGTAACATATGTATACCATCAACATTTGAAGACAAGTAGATCAATAAACGCATAATGCTATAAATATATAGCTATATGGGAATTTGGTGCCAATGAGGAGGGGAGAGGGCACTAAGGAGGATGCATAAAGACAGCCCAAATATCAGGGGAACATTTTCCTTCAAGATCACCATTGAGAAAGGCCAAGATACAAATTTGATCTTTGTATCTTTTATTATAATTACATTATTTGTTTTATTGTTGCTGTTATTTTAACCTATTTTCACCATATTGGTCCTATTTCTCCCTAATGTGAGAAGCCCCATAGATGGGTCTTAATTAGATCCACTATTATAAGATTAGTGCAAACATTATATGAATTGTCATTCGTGCTGACCCTAAAGTCACTGATATTGGAGCATCTTATGTGAGGATTGCTAACCTCACCAATAGATGTCTCAGTCTGAGTAATGTCTGGATCTGTGTGTGTACACTGAAGCATTGAAACAGTTTCTATTATTTGTTTTCTATCTTTAATTATAAAAGCATCCCTGTAACAATTGATGCATTGGATATTGGACTATTGAGACACTGAACATCGGGCCGTCTGGATTAAAAACACCAAGCAACATAAGGACGACAGCACAATATCTGTGACATATAAAACCCAAATTAAAAATAATAAATATTTTATGCTGTAACATATGTATACCATCAACATTTGAAGACAAGTAGATCAATAAATGCATAATGCTATAAATATATAGCTATATGGGAATTTGGTGCCAATGAGGAGGGGAGAGGGCACTGAGGAGGATGCATAAAGACAGCCCAAATATCAGGGGAACATTTTCCTTCAAGATCACCATTGAGAAAGGCCAAGATACAAATTTGATCTTTGTATCTTTTATTATAATTACATTATTTGTTTTATTGTTGCTGTTATTTTAACCTATTTTCACCATATTGGTCCTATTTCTCCCTAATGTGAGAAGCCCCATAGATGGGTCTTAATTAGATCCACTATTATAAGATTAGTGCAAACATTATATGAATTGTCATTCGTGCTGACCCTAAAGTCACTGATATTGGAGCATCTTATGTGAGGATTGCTAACCTCACCAATAGATGTCTCAGTCTGAGTAATGTCTGGATCTGTGTGTGTACACTGAAGCATTGAAACAGTTTCTATTATTTGTTTTCTATCTTTAATTATAAAAGCATCCCTGTAACAATTGATGCATTGGATATTGGACTATTGAGACACTGAACATCGGGCCGTCTGGATTAAAAACACCAAGCAACATAAGGACGACAGCACAATATCTGTGACATATAAAACCCAAATTAAAAATAATAAATATTTTATGCTGTAACATATGTATACCATCAACATTTGAAGACAAGTAGATCAATAAACGCATAATGCTATAAATATATAGCTATATGGGAATTTGGTGCCAATGAGGAGGGGAGAGGGCACTGAGGAGGATGCATAAAGACAGCCCAAATATCAGGGGAACATTTTCCTTCAAGATCACCATTGAGAAAGGCCAAGATACAAATTTGATCTTTGTATCTTTTATTATAATTACATTATTTGTTTTATTGTTGCTGTTATTTTAACCTATTTTCACCATATTGGTCCTATTTCTCCCTAATGTGAGAAGCCCCATAGATGGGTCTTAATTAGATCCACTATTATAAGATTAGTGCAAACATTATATGAATTGTCATTCGTGCTGACCCTAAAGTCACTGATATTGGAGCATCTTATGTGAGGATTGCTAACCTCACCAATAGATGTCTCAGTCTGAGTAATGTCTGGATCTGTGTGTGTACACTGAAGCATTGAAACAGTTTCTATTATTTGTTTTCTATCTTTAATTATAAAAGCATCCCTGTAACAATTGATGCATTGGATATTGGACTATTGAGACACTGAACATCGGGCCGTCTGGATTAAAAACACCAAGCAACATAAGGACGACAGCACAATATCTGTGACATCTCATATATAACTTGAATTGATATCATATTGAATGTGAGTGGAATGGGTTTAATTATTTGTTATACTTCATGATTGTTTTGGCTTTGCGCTTGTCCCTCCCACCCCTCTTCTTGTTTTTATGGTTGTTCATATAGAGACTTTCCTACCTACTAATTCACAATCATATTATTGTGCATCACTGTAACAATGAATACAGTGAGTACGTTGCAAAAGACTATTCATAGTGTGCTCACTCTCCCTAGTAGTGTCCATTATTATTTATTATATTCTGTATAGTTTTTGGTAACTAAAAATCTGCTCCTAAATTACACATTAAAAAACAAGCCTTGATAGTTGCAACATATCTCTTGTGATTTACTCTGGGGATGTCATAAAACTACAATTGAAATAGCCAATTTTGAGAAACTGACTCTGACAATAATGGTACAACAGCAAACAGAACAAAATTCATTACCTGATGGCCAAGAATAAGAAGATGTGGAGACCATGCAGCGTATGTAGACGCTCTCTCTAAAATATAAAACGAGTTGTTTTAGTTATGTTATTGCATGAAAAATATTTATCATATTATACACTAAAACAAGTCCTTTATACAGGTGTGTATGAACCAAAATAATTATGGGTTGGGGATACAGCTCACTTGATACACAGAACTTAACTTAACAGCTTCTATACGCCTACATACATACACTGAGACATTTGAGGGTGATTTGTCCCCTTCGTCCACCCAGTTCCTACACCCATGCCTTTATACAGTACCTATTGGTATGACTGGTTCCTACAGTATCCATAAGGGAGGTGAAAATGTTCCAATAGCTTGGCTTGTTTCATTTTAAGAACTGGAAATGGTTCATTAAGGTGATGATAGTATTTCAGTTTTATTAAGCCTTGGCTACACCTCAGAATTTCACAAGATAATGCGGGAGGTAGATGATGTGTCTCTGCTACCTAGAAATGCAGAAAGCTTCATGGTGTGTAAAATGGCTGATAAAGGTAATGGCTTTTTTTTTACCTATTTTTTTTGGTTGTTCATATAGAGACTTTCCTACCATAATTCAACATCATATTATTGTGCATCACTGTAACAATGAATACAGTGAGTACGTTGCAAAAGACTATTCATAGTGTGCTCACTCTCCCTAATAGTGTCCATTATTATTTATAATATTCTGTATAGTTTTTGGTAACTAAAAATCTGCTCCTAAATTACACATTAAAAAACAAGCCTTGATAGTTGCAACATATCTCTTGTGATTTACTCTGGGGATGTCATAAAACTACAATTGAAATAGCCAATTTTGAGAAACTGACTCTGACAATAATGGTACAAAAGCAAACAGAACACAATTCATTACCTGATGGCCAAGAATAAGAAGATGTGGAGACCATGCAGCGTATGTAGACGCTTTCTCTAAAATATAAAACGAGTTGTTTTAGTTATGTTATTGCATGAAAAATATTTATCATATCATACACTAAAACAAGTCCTTTATACAGGTGTGTAGGAACCAAAATAATTATGGGGGGGGGGGATACAGCTCACTTGATACACAGAACTTAACTTAACAGCTTCTATACGCCTACATACATACACTGAGACATTTGATGGTGATTTGTCCCCTTCGTCCACCCAGTTCCTACACCCATGCCTTTATAAAGTACCTATTGGTATGACTGGTTTCTACAGTATCCATAAGGGAGGTGAACATGTTCCAATAGCTTGGCTTGTTTCATTTTAAGAACTGGAAATGGTTCATTAAGGTGATGTTAATATTTCAGTCATATTAAGCCTTAGCTACACCTCAGAATTTCACAAGATAATGCGGGAGGTAGATGATGTGTCTCTGCTACCTAGAAGCGCAGAAAGCTTCATGGTGTGTAAAATGGCCAATAAAGGTAAAGAATACAAAACATAAAAAATATGAGTAAAAACATTATGCAATGTTACTTTTTTGAACCTTTTTTTAAAAAAAAAACTCAGTTTGAATTTTTCTTTCAAAGTAGGATTTTTAAATACACTGCAGATTTTTATTGGAATTTGTAATTATGTGAGTGTGAAAACTTATTATCCAACCAGATGCAAGACCATGCAATTCTGATTGAGAACAAAATCTGAACTAATGGAAATTTGAATTTACTATTATTCTGATTAATAGTAAAAATCTACACAGTGGATACCTGTTGCAGAAAGTGTCTCTAGTATACCCACCCCTCCGACACAACACTTTGCCACATCATGTCAATTTAATATGGCAGAATATAATTTATTTGATATCAGTACATTGTGTGTGTGTTTTTTTTTTAATTTCTTACCTTTCTTTGAATCTCTTTCATTAGGTTTTCGAGAAAGGTCCGCAAGATCTTCCACTAGAAGAGATACAACAGATTAATACTCTACAGTCCCAGTCACAATATTATAATAGCATATACAACTCATTCACATCAGTATTTGTTAAACATAAAATCACACTGTTTAAGTGTAAAAAAAATAACATATTTGACTTTTACAGAAAGAATGTATATAACATTTTATATATAAACAAGCAAGCAATCTATATAGCTCATAAAATAAATAAAACATTTATGACCCAGTTGTAGCTATTCATCAAATATCTGTTTTTGTTCTGCTGAAAGACTTTCATCTGTTGAAGAAAGCATAATAAAATAAATCCATTGTTTTAAAAGTAATCATACTCCACATATTTAATCCAGGGGAGCTGGCAGGTGATTGCTTCTTTAGAGTGACCAGCTGATACACAGGAGATTATGTGACAGTTTATAGGGAAGTGAGACTGAACATCGGGGGAACAAGTTTTTATTAAAACCTGTTTCCCATAATAGGACTAGAGTGATTATATCTGGTAATCAACATTTTTACTGTCATCGCTTGATAGCTCAAGGAATTTAAAATCTTTGTTTTAAAAGCTATATACAGATTCGAATACATTGTCTTCTCCTCTCCTTTGCATTTATATTAATGAAGCGATATTGAGATATCATAATATAGACAGACTACTGTAGAAAACAAGTTCAGTACATTAGAATCCATCCAGACATTTAGAAATAAACATGACTTGTGCAGGTACTAAAGATAAAAATCACTTAATGTTATGGTTAGACATTCAAATGAAATAACAAATGTACTATTCATTTTCTGTACTACTATATAAATACCATATATTAAATGATTGTTGTGGTGAACTAACTACTCATAAAGTCCACAACACAAGCTGAGATCCCGCTCCATGCTGATGATAGCCAGTAAGCTTGAAACAGGTGTACGTTGATAGAATTCACGGCTTGTGTATAATCCAACCTTGGCTTTGCATAAAGTGTAATGCAGTGGGCATAAGTTTAAAGGAAGCCATGTTTAAAATGGTTTATGGATTGCAAGAGCAAGACATTTGTGGACACATTTGCATGTCTCTGCTTCCCAGAATG
This sequence comes from Discoglossus pictus, assembly GCA_027410445.1. NCBI lineage: Eukaryota > Metazoa > Chordata > Amphibia > Anura > Alytidae > Discoglossus > Discoglossus pictus. Next base: position 52,779 of record JAPZIH010001087.1, read on the forward strand.
CAGTGTAATAATTGTTTTTCTCTGAATTATGAGCTGGAAGCAGGTTTTTTAACTTGTTTTAGGTATTCAAATGTGAACATGTTTTTTTTAATCTGCTCTGTAAATCAGTGCAGAGTTTTCTGTCCTGTTGCAGTAATCAGTGATACAGGTGAGAGTGGGTGTGGCTTGGTCTGTGTAAGTTATATCTGTGTGCATTTGTGTGAGGTCCTGTTTGAATCTGCTCTGTAAATCAGTGCAGAGTTTTCTGCCCTGTTGCAGTAATCCGTGTACAGGTGAGAGTGGGTGTGGCTTGGCCTGTGCAAGTTATATCTGTGTGCATTTTGTCGTTTTCTGCTGAATCCGTTCTGTGAGGCAGGGCAGTGTTTTCTGTCCTGTGCTCATTTATCATTGTTCAGGTGGGCAGGGTCTTCTTTAACAAGGGAAGAGCGAGCTTAGGAGCTTTCAATCATTTCTAATGTAAGTGTAATTAGTGTGTAGGAGATTAAATAAAAGGAGGAAATCCAAAGAAAAGGTGTATTATAAGAAAAAACAGAAAACAAACGTATATATTTTATTTCTGTTTTGTTTGGGTTAAGGTGTAGAAAAGCAATCTTTATACAAACACATTGATTTGTTTTCTCACTGTATTTTTGTAACTGATAATCATGAGTCAGTCCAGTGGCAACCTCACTCAGTGTACATCCTGCCAAATGTATGCACTACTGGAACAGATGATCGAGGGTCCATAACTCTGTGACAGGTGTGAGCATGTTGCCTCTCTGGAAGCTCAAATAGAAGATGTGAAGAGGAGAATTGCAGCACTTAGCGATACTGCGTCACTGAAAAGGGAGGAGGTGCTCACTGAGCACAGTTTAGCTGGGCCTAGTATGGAGGGAGGAGCTGGGGCTAGTGAGGATGTCCAGGGAGGTAGCTGGGTTACAGTTAGAAGGGGAATAGGAGGAGGCAGGCCAGTTCTGAGTTGGCAAACAGATTTGCCAGATTGAGTGAAACTGTTGGGGATGTCCATTCAGGAATGGCAATGCCAGATGGAGCTGTTCCCTCTAACAGCCGGGAGAGCAGTTCTACTGGAGGAGAGGGAGGGCAGACTAGGCAGAGCAACAGACATGTTCTGGTGGTAGGGGACTCTATTATTAGGAAGGTAGACAGGGTAATTTGTCACCCAGATCCCAGCAATCGAACAGATTGCTGTCTCCCTGGTGCTCGGGTTCGGCATGTTGTGGATCGGGTGGATAAATTATTGGGAGGGGCTGGTAATGAACCGGCGGTCTTGGTACACATTGGTACCAATGACAAAGTTAGTGGAAGATGGAGCGTCCTAAAGAATGATTTTAGAGAACTAGGGAATAAGCTTAAAGCAAGGACCTCCAAGGTAGTATTTTCGGAGATACTACCAGTGCCACGTGCTAGCCCAAGGAGGCAGAAGGAGCTTAGGGAGGTTATTGCGTGGCTAAAAAAGTGGTGATGTGCAGAGGGTTGGGGTTTTTTAGAGCACTGGGTTGACTTCTCACTTGGGTACAATCTCTATAGCAGGGATGGATTGCACCTTAGTGATGAGGGAGCTTTTGTGCTAGGGGATAGAATGGTAGAACGGCTGGGGGAGTTTTTAAACTTGTAGGTGGGAGGGAGGGACTTTATAGAAGTATTGGGGTAAATAGGGTAGAGAGGGAAAATGATGAATTAGTTACCCATGGGGGAATAGAAGGGGGAAGGGTTACAATCGACAGTAGGGAGTTATTAATGGGGGCCTCAAATACAGTGGCAAGCACTTCACAACGGCAGAGCCATAGCAACATAAAGTGTATGCTTGCTAACGCAAGAAGTTTGCCTGGGAAAATGGACGAGCTAGAAATATTAGCAGTACAAGAAAAATGGGGCTTAGTAGGCATTACTGAAACATGGTGGGATCAATCTCATGACTGGACTGTAATTCTGGATGGTTATAACCTATTTAGGAAAGATAGGGGAAATGGTAATAGAGGAGGAGGGATCTGTCTTTATGTTAAGCCTGAATTTAAGCCTATAGTCAGAGAAGATATTTATGCTGTCACTAATGTATTCATTGAATCTTTGTGGGTTGAGCTAAATAGTGGAGGAGCTCATTCTAAACGCATATTGGTGGGAGTATGCTATAAACCCCCAAATATAGCTGAAAGTGAGGAAATACAATTATTGTTACAGATTGGAAATTCATCTAAGCATGGGCAAGTTCTAGTAATGGGAGACTTTAATTACCCTGAAATAAACTGGATAAATTAGACCAGCAGCTCAGCTAAGGGGAGCAGGTTCTTGAGTACACTCAGGGATCATTATCTGGCCCAGGTAATACAAGAACCAACTAGAAATGGGGCCATCTTGGATTTAGTCATCACAAGTAATATTGATATAATGTCAAATGTTAAAATAGGGGAACCCTTGGGGAACAGTGATCAAAACACAGTATCATTTGTGATTGAATAGAAAAAACAGAGTTGTAAGGGGCCAACAAAAACTCTAAATTTTAAAAGGGCTAACTTTAATGGGCTACGGGCAGCAATACTACACATATAGACTGGGACAAAGAACTTACAGGGAAAAATACTAAAAATAAATGGACAACATTCAAATCCTTACTAAATAAACATACTCATCGACATGTACCATGTGGAAATAAAATGAATAGGAGTAAATCATATCCCATGTGGCTTAACAATGACTTAAAGATCATGATGAGGAAAAAGAAACATGCATTTAAATTATACAAGAAGGAGGGAACAGAGGCAGCTTTATGTGACTATAAGGAAATCAACAAGGCTTGCAATAGGGCTATTAGACTGGCTATAATAGAAAATGAGAAGTCAGTTGCAATGGAAAGTAAGATTAACCCTAAAATATTTGTTAAATATATTAATGGGAAGAAGGCCAGGAAGGAAGCTATAGGAACACTACAATGTGACACAGGCCATCTGATAATTAGTGACCAGGAAATGGCAGATGAGCTAAATAGGTTCTTTTCATCGGTATACACAAGGGAGGTACCAGTGGTTGGGACACCGCAACATAATGGGGCTACACTACCTTCACTAAATAATTGGCTAATGCAGGAAGAAATCCAAAAGAGATTGGAGAAAATAAATGTTAATAAAGCCCCAGGTCCTGATGGAATACATCCAAGGGTACTGAGGGAGCTGGGTTCTGTAATAGCCAAACCATTATATCTAATCTTTCAAGACTCACTCACTACAGGGTCTCTACCGGATGACTGGAGAAAAGCAGAGGGGATACCTTTATTTAAGAAGGGATCTACAGCAAATCCAGGGAATTATAGACCAGTGAGCCTCACATCTGTAGTTGGGAAGCTTTTAGGGTTAATAAGGGACAAAATACAAGAATATGTCTATTTGAACAAGATCGTAGGTAGCAGTCAACATGGATTTATGAAGGATAGGTCGTGTCAGACCAATCTAATTCGTTTTCATGAGGAGGTTAGTAGGAACTTGGATCAGGGCAACACAGTGGATGTAGTCTTTTTAGATTTTTCAAAGGCATTTGATACAGTGCCACATGGAAGACTAGTGAGCAAACTAAGGGATACAGGAATTGCAGTAAATATCTGCTCATGGATCGAGAGCTGGCTAAAAGACAGGAAGCAAAGGGTTGTTGTGAATGGAACATACTCCGATTGGTCTAATGTGATAAGTGGGGTTCCTCAAGGTTCAGTATTAGGTCCTCTCCTTTTTAACATATTTATTAATGATATAGAAGTAGGACTCGAAAGTAGAGTCTCCATTTTTGCTGATGACACTAAGTTGTGCAAGGTAATAAAATCAAATAATGTGTACTTTCCCTACAAAGGGATTTGCATAAATTAGAGAAATGGGCAGCTAAATGGCAGATGAGATTTAATACAAATAAATGCAAGGTTATGCATTTGGGATGGAAAAATAGCCATGCAATCTATAATCTTAATGGAGCAAATCTTGGTGTATCAGATATTGAAAGGAATTTGGGAGTGCTTGTAGACAACCACCTAGGTAACAGTGCTCAAAGCCAAGCAGCAGCTGCAAAGGCAAGTAAAATATTAGCATGTATTAGGAAGGGTATAGAAGCAAGGGAAGCAAATATAATTCTGCCACTATACAAATCCCTAGTACACCCTCATTTGGAATATGGAGTACAATTTTGGGCACCACTTCATAAAAAAGACATTTTAGAGCTGGAAAAAGTACAGGGAAGGGCTACGAAACTAATAAGGGGAATGGAGGGGCTAAGTTATGAAGAAAGACTAACAAAATTAAACTTATTTTCGAGAGAAAAAAGGCGTCTACGAGGGGATATGATTACCTTATTTAAATACATCCAGGGTCAATATAAGGCTTTGTCAAGTGAACTTTTTGTAGCAAGAGATTTTTAACTGACAAGAGGACATCCTTTGAGGTTAGAGGAAAAAAGATTTTGCCTTAAACAAAAAAAAGGGTTCTTCACAGTTAGGGTGGTTAAACTGTGGAATTCTCTACAAAAGGAGGTGGTAACAGCGAATTCGATAGACAACTTCAAAAAGGGGTTAGATATATTATTGAATAAAGAGGGCATTCAAGGCTAACCTAGATAACTAGCGATGGAATATTGATCCAGGGTGAAATTTGATCGCCAGTTTCTGGGGTCAGGAAGGAATTTTGCTTTTTTTTCCCTTATGAGACAATTTGCAAAGTTTCAATGTTTTTTTTTTTCTGTTTGCCTTCCTCTGGATCAATTAACCATTAATATTAAATAGTGCACATTAAAAAGATCAATAGAGATCTAAAAAGGTTGAACTTGAAGGACTAACTCTTTATTAATCCTCCAATACTATACTATTAATAATTATTTAATCAACAAATTAATTAATAACTAATCCGCATATTGCAGATCAGAGGAGATCTTAACAGGTTAAACTTGATGGACTGAAAGTATTTTTTCAACCTTAATTACTATGTAACTATGTAACATAGATGTACTATTTATTTACTGTACTACTGTATGGTAGAGGGCTTCTATCACTTTTTTGCCCACCATATATTAAATCATTGTTGTGGTGAACTATATACAGTATATAGATAGATAGATAGATAGATAGATAGATAGATAGATAGATAGATATATAGATAGAGTGCCTTGCAAAAGTATTCGCCCCCTTGGCATTTTTCATGCTTTGTTGTCTCACAACCTGGAATTAACATGGATTGTTTGAGGATTTGCATCATTTAATTTACAGAACATGCCCACAACTTTGAAAACTTTTTTTGTGAAGCAGAAAACAAATAGGACAAAATAACAGAAAAAGTCAATGTGCAAAACTATTCACTCCCCTAAAGTCAATACCTTGTAGAGCCACCTTTTGCGGCAATCACAGCTCCAAGTCGCTTTGGATAAGTCTCTATGAGCTTGCCACATCTTACCACTGGGATGTTTGCCCATCTCTCCTTGCAAAACTGCTCCAGCTCCTTCAAGTTGGATGGTTTGAGCTTAAAAAAAAGCAATCTTTAAGTCTGACCACAGATTTTCTATTGGATTGAGGTCTGGGAATTGACTAGGCCATTCCAACAAATTTACATGTTTCACCTTAAACCACTCAAGTGTTGCTTTAGCAGTGTGTTTGGGGTCATTGTCCTGCTGGAAGGTGAACTTCCGTCCTAGCCTCAAATCACGTACAGAGTGGTACAGGTTTTGCTCAAGAATATGCATGTATTTAGCACCATCCAGCTTTCCCTCAACTCTGACCAGTTTCCCAGTCCCTGCTGCTGAAAAACATCCCCACAGCATGATGCTGCCACCACCATGTTTCACGGGGATGGTGTTCTTTAGGTGATGTGATGTGTTGGGTTTGCGCCAGACATAGTGTTTTCTTTGATGGCTGAAAAGTTCAATTTTAGTCTCATCAGACCAGAGCACTTTTTTCCATACATTTTGGTAGCCTCCCACATGCCTTTTTGCAAACTCAAAACGTGCCATTTTGTTTTTTGCAGTAAGTAATGGCTTTCTTCTTGGCCACTCTGCCATAAAGCCCAACTCTATGGAGAGTACGGCTTATTGTCGTCCTATGTACAGATACTCCAGTCTCTGCTGTGGAACTCTGCAGCTCCTCCAGAGTTCTCTGTGCTGCCTCTCTGATTAATGCCCTCCGTGCCCGGTCCGTGAGTTTTGGTGGGCGGCCGTCTCTTGGCAGGTTTGCTGTTGTGTCATGTGTTCTTTCCATTTGGTTATGATAGATTTGATGGTGCTCCTGGGGATCATCACAGATTTGGATATTTTTTTTATAACCTAACTCTGACTTGTACTTCTCAACAACATTGTCCCTTACTTGTTTGGAGAGTTTCTTGGTCTTCATGGCAGTGTTTTGTTAGTGGTGCCTCTTGCTTAGGTGTTGCAGCATTTTTTTTTAAGCCTGTAACTCAGAATCCGATAGGAGGCTCTTTTAAGAGCATCGTGATGAGCACTTTCAGCACTCGTTGCTAGCCCCTTCCCCCTACTCTACTTTACATGCCTTGCAATGAGCGCCTTCGGTGCTCATCGCGAGGCCCACAGTGAGAGCCTTCAGCGCTTATGCAGCCCCCATCAAACTTGTAACTTTCAGGCCTCGCGATGATCGCCTTCGCTGCTCATCACGAGGCCTGTAATAATCGCCTTTGGGGCTCATTGCGCATGCATAAGTCCGTAACTTTTAACATAGCGTCACCGACAAATAGCAATTACGACAACTAAATATTTAATATTCTAGTATAGTTTTGGGTAAAACAAGCCTTGATAGTTGCATCATATATCTTTTTGCCTCATTCTAGGGATGTCATAGAAACGTGTCACAAACCCCGTTCCAGTGCCTGGATCCTGATGCATTTAGCCACCATAGAGGACATACCACTCCATTGGAAAATGTGTAGTGGAATTATATTGCCACATGGGAAATGAGCGCAGGTGGGTGGTGGGGTGAATAGCCTCATAACATCGGGCCATAGTGCACCGCCATGCTTCATATGGTCTTATGGCATATGTCTCTGCCTTATCCTGTATACTATATGTAATTCCCAATGTAATATTACTGTGTTCTGTGTAATATTTAAACTTTAACTAAATGGTAATGAAACAGTTAGACAAAATAGGTCTACAATGATAGGAACCAGTGATTGTATTATAATGTGTTTACATCTCTGATATGCTAGACAGGCAGAGATGACATGTGTGTATTAGAGGTTGGCCTATTGTTCACACTCCCTGTCATTGTTGTATTGTATACACCCCCCTCTGTATTTAACTGCTATAAATATTGCTGACTTCTGAAAAATAATTCAATTGACTGCCGAGACATATCGCAATGGTATGCTCTCTTATTGGATCCTGGTGGCTGCAATACTGATCCTTTCTCCACCCTGCAAGTAAGTTGTCCAGCTCACTACCACAGGAAGGTTAATGAGACTCCTGGAAGTGCTGATTCCTGATGAAGAGACCCTGGCTGATACAGAAGCCAGATATCAGGTTGCTGGTGTATAGATTTCCAACTCAACGGACCTTGTGGGTAGTTAACTTGTAGTCTATAGCAGGTGACCTTGGGCAGTAATAGCCTTTACCTCTGGATCATCACAAAATGTAATTAAACTTTTAAGAAACAGACTCTGACACTAATGGTACAAAAGCAAACGCAACAAAATTAATTACCTGATGATCCAAAAGTAATAAGGCTTGGAGACTACTGATTTTTGGTGGAGGCTTTCCCTTGTTGGAGAAATAACACACATATTCTTACTTTTTTAGCGTATATACTGTATATATATATATATATATATATATATATATATATATATATTGTGATGGAGTGCCATTAGGGGTCACAAGAGAGCTCTGTAAGACTTCTCCCTGAGAATGAAAGGAGTTAATTCCATTCAGTTATCAGTGGCTAAATGGAAGCAGCCTAGCTGTGAACTGCCTTTAAAAGCAGCAGAGAGATGGGTGGAGTCTCTCTCACTTAGGCTTGGGCCTAAGAGCCGTGGGCTGTGTGTGTTGCAGGAGGAAGCCCTGAACAGCTCAGCTGCCTCTGGGATCCAGAGAGCTGGGATTTGTGCTGGAGCGAGACAGTCAGGAAGACTATTATATTCCAGAGTTTGTTCACAGAGAAGACTCCTGTGGTATCAGAGATACTCCACTGAGAGAGGATTATCTAAAGACCCCATCCCTGGGAAGCCGAACGCAACAAGGGATAAAAAGTTTGGTGACAAATACACGTTTTCACCCACTATTGGCAGAAGCCGTAGAGGAAAAGACATTAAAAGACTGTTTTGTTTCCTAGCCACAAGGTGGCGATACGACGCAAATAAGAGACTGTTTGTTCCCTGGCCACAAGGTGGCGATACAACGCAAATAAGAGACTGTTTGTTCCCTGGCCACAAGGTGGCGATACAACGCAAATAAGAGACTGTTTGTTCCCTGGCCACAAGGTGGCGATACAACGCAAATAAGAGACTGGTTGCATCCTGGCCACAAGGTGGCACTCTCCGGAGCCAGAGAAGCTGGCCGGATATAGTTAGGGTGTTCCTGAGTGTAGTAAGCACGTTTATGTAGGGTTTTATTTTCTTTGCTGAAGATAAGCACTGTTTTTGTTCTATTTTTTTGTGCTGACAAATAAATAGCAGTAAAACTCTGACAAGCCTGCTGTGTCTTCCTCCCTGGGTAAAAGAGATAAGAAAGTGCAGGACGCAAACCCCGCCAGAAGGGGGCGCCCTGTTACAATATATATATATAAATATATCACATATATAGTTGTCAGCAAGCGGGCTTGGCAAAACCTGTTGGTAATGCAACGGGGAAACTGCGGGCTCGAAGGCACTCCTTGCGCTGGTGGAGATGAGCGCTGCAGGCTCTCATACCTACGACCCCGTAGCACTTAGGCAGGGAGCGCCAAAGGTGCTCCCTGTGCTGGTGGAAATGAGCGCTGTAGGCGCTCATCCCTATGACCCCGCAACACTTTACCATCATACCTACGACCCGCAGGACTACACATGAACACATCACTCAAATACACAATTCACACTGCGAGACCCGTAGCACTTTGAAAAAATGTAACGGAAAAAAATACGGCAAGTAACACTTAGAAAAGGAAGCCGAGACTTGCATAAAACAAAATACAAAAAATATGAACTTAACGGCCGAACCACGCACACCGAAAAACACGAAAAAAACACTAAATAAAAACAGAAATCAAATAAAAACATCACACACAGCAAGGGGGACACCCAGGATGTCTGCAAGTCATCTTACACGTCAATAT
>JAPZIH010001088.1:0-57317 GCA_027410445.1 Discoglossus pictus
GGTAATGGAAACCTGCCAGTGTTTAGGGAAAGGTTGAAAAGATGTGTGAGAGCTCGGATAAGTGTGATAGAGAGGGGAGAGATCAATTGTGATAGAATAGGATCACGTGGACAAGTTGTAAGACGAAAAATGAATAAAAGACTACAGACTTCATCCTCAAAGATGTCCTTTATGAATGTTATAATGGGTAAGTGGTAAGTCTGGGTATTGTTAGTGAAAGGTGTCCATTATGAATGTGAATGAGTAAAGGGAAAGTCTGGGTGTTGTTAGTTTGTTGAGAGGAGAGTGAGTTAGGGCCACACTGAGAGGAGAGTTTGTTATGGATGTGTTTCATTTCTTATTAAAGTGGCTAGCAAAGTCTTCAGCCATGAGACAGTAAGGGGCGTGAGTTGGTGGAGGGTAGAGGAGAGTGTTGAATGAGGCAGATGTTTGGGATTGAAGAGTTAATTGGATATTAGTGATGAGAAGTAGCTGTGTAGATAGAACATTCTGTTTTCTATGATATTGTTCCCATGGATGGTGAAGTTGAGAATCCAGGGGTCTAAGGGGGTTGTATTTCTAGAGAAGTAGCTATAAGGGCATTTATTGACAACAAATAAGCTTGAAGTTTAGCTCATGTCGATCATATGATTATATATGGACTTCTAGATGACAACCCTTCCAGTAGAGGACTCTGGGGATTTGGCTCATTTATACTATGTGAGGGGATGAGATACACTGATGGGGGATATTTGTAGGATTGCTCTTATAGTTCAAGCAAATGGAAATTGAGTTTGTCATTTGCTAAGTCAGGTTCCCATTAAGTGATATCAGGTAAGGGGAGGTATTCCCAGAAAACTGGACAAGCATATACAGGTGGGAAATAGTCCCTAGGGAATATGTGAAAGTCGCACAATATTTCATATGTGGTAAGTAAGGATAAGTTACTTTATTACTATTACTAACCAGATTATACTTTTTAGGTAGTATATGCCTGCTCTCTTCCCTTCTTCTTCAGAGCTCTTATCTAATTTCTTTAGTATTCCTCCCTTAGTTTTTATCTTTTCACTAATATACCTAAAGAAAGTTTAGTGACCCTTTTATTGATTGTGCTATTTTCTGCTCTGCTTGGGCCTCGGCGCGTATGATAACCTATATTGCTGCCTCTATTTAGTACTATATGATTCTCTATCCTACTTTGGGTAAGTCTGTCTGTATTTACCATAAGGTAGTTGTGGGATTTACAAATGGCGGCCACATCATTAGAGTCCCAGATTGTTTTCCTTCTCTCAATAAACATAACGCATTGTGATTTATCATCTAGAATTGCTTGTTTCAGGTATTACCTCCGATCCTCCACTACACTCAAAATGCCAAGGAATAGAAGTAGATTTCCATTAGAAAGTCATTGTTTTGTTCTTGTACAGTCAGAGGCCGCCATTACTTGTTACTAAACATACTGACTGATGATCACTAGACCCTAAGCTCTCACCTATAGATACATATGAGACTATATCACCTGTTATGAAGTGATGCCGCTTGTAAAGAATATACAATATAATTACTCCAGGCTCATCCTACAGTAGGAACCTTCCAGTCCACATCTGGGACATTAAAGTCTCCTATTACAATTATCTCCCCCATCATTGTCATTTTAGTTATCTCTTCCATTAGTGCTCTGTGTAATACCTCACCTTGTCCTGGGGGGCTATAAATGACACTTACCCTAAACATTTACCCCTCACTCTCTATAGTTACCCAAATGTACTCAATACACATATAAAAGTTTAAAGGGAATTTGATCATGTTTCACAGTGGGTTTTCTTTTTTAATCAAGGTCACAAAGCACATAAATGTTATTAAACTTTGGGGACTTTCCCTGTTTACCAATGAGATCTTCAGACTGAAGTTTGCTCTTTATATTTCCTGTTAGTTATTATGAAGTTTAAGCAAGTTTTATATTTTTCATGTAAAAAACATCAGTTCTATTCTGTAAATGTATGAAAAATAACAGTTGTGTCCCATTTCCCTTTAAATTGTGATGTTATATCCACAGAATGACATCACAATATTACACTATATATATTTATTTATGTTTGTAGTTTTAAGATAATAAGTGAATAAAGAAATGTAAAATATGATATAAATTGTAAGTATAAAACACAGTTTGTTTCGCATTGAGAGGTAACACAAACAAGTTTTGGCTTATCACTAATTATCTTATATGTCGTACAGAGACTGGTTTGTTATAAATTTGGGCACTTTTATAACGGTGTCTAAATGATGGATATTAGGACATTTATGACATAATCGCAGCACATTTTAGTGGTGAAAACTTTTCTTTTCTTGGATAATCAGTTTTGTGACGTTTATAATCATTATTTCTTTTTCTCTACCTCCTTCCTGTCTCTTCTTTCTCCCCATCTCTCCCTCTCTTTATCCTTCCCATTTCCTGCTCTCCTCTTACCTTTCTCCCTTCATTCCCCTCCTTTTTTTCCGTGTTCTCATCCTTCACTTCACATCCCATTCTTTTTCTCTTCCATCCTTTCTCTCCTCTTTGTTTCTCTCATCCATTCTTTTCTTCTGCTCTTTTTCTCTCTGCTTCTCTCTTTTCCCTTATTCAGACCTGTTTTTCTCTTTACCTTTCATCCTTTTCCTGCTCATCTCTCTACTTTTTTATCTTCCCCTTGTCTTTTTTGTAAATGTTCTCTCTTCCATTACACTTGTATCTCTCTCCCAATTATCTCTACCTTCCTCACCTTTTTCTCTTTCTTTACCATTCTCCCTCTTTTTTCACAGTCCTGGTCATCCCCTCTTCAACATCTTTTCGCATAACTTATTTTTACTTTTTTCCCACTCATCTCTTTTTTTCTTTCCACTCCTCCTCTTTAACCCCTTTGTTCACATCCTTTACTCATTATTCTCCTATTCCTTCTTTTCTCTCTCTCCACTTGTCATCCCCTTTTCCCTCTTACCCCTCTCCCTCTCATCTCATCTTTCCACCTTTTTTCTTCTCTCTCTTCACCCCCTTCATCACTGTACTACACTGTACCTCTATATATCCTCATCTTTCTCTCTTCCAGTTACTCCCTATTGTCTCTTCCATTTCTCACTTAATCTTCATTTATTTTTTCCCTTCTCTCTATTTCATTCCCTCTTCTATCTTTTCCTTCACTCACACTTCAATGTCTCCCTTCTCTCTTCCCCTCCTCTCTATATGCTCTCTGTTCCTTTTCTCTCTAACCTCTCTATCTCTCTTCCGCTCCCTGTCTCCCTCCACTTTCACCCTCTCACATTCAGTCTTTCCACACTCCTTTAATCTGTATTCATCCTTCCTTTTCCATTCCTTTAATTCTCTCACCATTTTTCCATTTTCATTTATCTCCATATATTTCTGATTTAACTCTCTCCTTCTGATCCATCTCCTCTTTTCAATCCCCTTTTTCTCCCTCATCCCCTTCTCTCTCTATCTTTATCTCCCCCCATTTCCCCCTCTCGATCAGAAAAGGAAAGGGAAGGATCAAGGTGACACTAAGACCACATAGAAGAGAGGATTATACAGGAAATATGGACGGTGGTGTCAGAGAGAAAGAGATGGGCAGATGAGAATGAAGCAATGAAATAATGACTCTATAAATGAGAGCTCTACTTCACAATGGGATTTCATACCAGAGAATAAATAGATAATACACATAAAATCACAAAATAAATATTGTTTTATTATGGTAAAATGGGAAGTAGTTTAAATGAAAAATATATATCTGAGTTATATTCTTTCAGAGAGGTAAATAGTTTCTACAACTTACAAATATATGTACAAAATAACATGTTTAACTTCTGAACCTCTGTTATGAATATAAACCAACACCACAACATTACTTAATAATTACTTATAAACATGTTTATTTAAACCATACTAACTTATAGCATTGTTGAAATTTGTACATGTAAAAGGTTATATAAAAATAGAGGCAAGTTATATATATAATAAGAAATAATCTAATGCTGAGTAGCAAAGTTGCTATACACGTATACAAAAGAAAAAGAAAGATAAAGGCCACTTAGTCTGATACTCAGAATATATAATCTGTATATGAAGGAAAACAATACCTTCTACTAGTACAGAGAATGGGGGAGATGGATTAAGGGAGAAATAATTTTATATATGTCGGCTCATGGAATGACCATAGAATGTATCAAAACATCTCATATACGGTCATATCATTAGAATCATCACCGACTAAAGGATGAGATATCATAACTATGATCAATATCTAATGGCTCATAAATACCATATGGGAATAAAATGTAACTCTTAAAAATATTACTTAAAAATAATAAAAAAAAATATATAAAATATATACCCCCATACTGTGCATCTTAAAAAAAGAGCATAACATAAGAGGGATAGAGACCAGCAATGTAAGGGCCAAAGCCTCTTGCCCACCTAGGTACCACACTAACATGCAGAGAAAATATATAAATTGCTACACCTTTAAATTTGAACTAAATGGTAAAAAAAATACCACGCCTCCTAGCAAAAACCAAAGAATCCAATTAACATTAGGCCTTAGACTTATTTAGATGTCATTTAAAGTCTATATGTTATCATGACTAGAGACACAGTAATACAGACTTACAACTTTTGTGGATAAGGGTGTTTTAGATTCACCTAATGTTGATTGTTTTTTTTTATTTTCCTAGGAGGCGTGGTATATTTTTACCATTTAATTTGAGTTTAAAGGTTTAGCAATTTATATATTTTCCCTGCATGTTAGTGTGGTACCTAGGTGGGCAAGAGGCTTTGGTCCTTACATTGCTAGTCTCTATCCCTCTTATGTTATGCTCTTTTTTAAAATGCACAGTGTTGGTGTATATATTTTATATATTTTTATTTTTAAGTAATATTATTAAAAGTTACATTTTATTCCCACATGGTATTTATGAGCCATTAGATATTGATCATAGTTATGATATCTCATCTTTTAGTCGGTGATGATTCTAATGATATGATCACAAGAGATGTTTTGATAAATTCTATGGTCATTCCATGAGCCGACAGATATATATAAAAAATGTTCTCCCTTAATCCATCTCACCCATTCTCTTTACTAGTAGAAGGTATTGTTTTCCTTCATATACAGGTTATATATTCTGAGTATCAGACTAAGTTGCCTTTATCTTTCTTTTTCTTTTGTATACATGTAAAAGGTTACAGTCCTGTGTGAGTCCGTTGGTGTCTGCGAAATGCGCTGTTATGTCTAAAGCTTTTCCCACACTCTGTACATATGTACGGTCTCTCCTCTGTATGGACCTTGTGGTGTATTAGAAGAACACTCTTTCTTTTAAAGCTTTTCCCACACTCTGCACATTTAAAAGGTCTCTCCTCTGTATGAACCTTGTGGTGTGTTAAAAGATGACTCTTTCTTTTAAAGCTTTTCCCACACTCTGTACATGTGAAAGGTTTCTCTCCTGTATGAGACATCAGGTGATATTGCAGAGAGTCATTGTGTTTGATGCTCACCCCACACTCTGTACATAAGGAGGGTTTCTCCCCTGTGTGAATCCTGTGGTGTGCTAGAAGAACACTCTTTGCTGTAAATCTTTCTCCATACTCAGTACATGCAAATGGTTTCTCCCCTGTATGAACCCTGTGGTGCCTTTGACGATGACTCTTTGTAAACCTTTTCCCACACTCTGTACATGTGTGTGTTTTTTCCTCTGTGTGACTCTTGCAATGAAACTGAAGTGTGCGTTTTTGTTTAAAGCATTTCCCACACTCTGTGCAGGTGAATGGTTTCTCCCCTGTATGAACCGCCAGGTGTCTTTGAAGATCACTCTTTCTTATAAACCTTTTCCCACACTCTGTACATGTGTGTGTTTTTTCCCTGGTGTGAATCATGTAATGAAATTGAAGTGTCTGTTTTAGTTTAAAGCATTTACCACACTCTGTACAGGTGAATGGTTTCTCTCCAGGGTCCAGCACATTTATACTGGAGAGATTTTCTTTAGTCTTTACTGGCTCCCCACACTCAGACTCAGTCGGGGCTTTGAGCTGCTCGAAGTCTGGAAATTCATCATCATCTTGAGATGACTCCTGAGCTACATCCAATGAGTGGTCACAGTCTTCATCCTCTACTATTGTCAGGTCTTGGGGAGATGGTCTACTGCTATCTGGAATTGGATCTGGATGTGAAGCATTAGAGCAAATATCTGGAAGAAGAAAAGATGTTATAAAGATAGTGAGTAATAATATATTCATACAATTAATTATAACAAAAGCCTTGTAGAATTATCTTTCCACTTTCACTCAATAGAATCTATTTAATGAAACATACACTTTGATAGGCTGAAAATAATTTATGGAAAGTAGTCTATGATTATGCCTATTCATTACCTGTCCGACTATCATTTACAAGGTAATCACTGAGTGCCTGGAGATCTATAATTTCAGAGAAGACTATTATGTATCTGCTAATAAGACCTCTTTAGTATACTGACAATAGGATCTAATTTGTTAATTTATTTTGTGTTTAGAAATAATATCCGTAATGCCAACAATATCTATATGTATTTGACCTTTACTGTTGATGGTTTTTGCAAATCTTTTCTCTACCACCAGTGAAATATCTAGCTGTTACTTACCTGTGTGGTTACTTGATAAATGATGTGTTAGATACTCCAAGGGGTCGCCGTCCGACTCCATGGCTGGTGCCCCTTAGTCTGCTATAGCCCAGCTTTGACCTGATCATACTGGATCTGCCCTCCTATGTTTCTACATCTATTGTCTGTAGAATATTTTATATTTCAAACTGTTCCCTGATTGGCTTAGAAGGCTAGATGCACAGTCAATCAAAGTATGCAAGACTTGAATATTTTTTTGCCTTAACCCCTTTACTAATTAATTTGGGAGACAGTAACATATATTCCATCTCTTAGTCAGATCATGGACCTAGTGAAATAATAACAACACAACCCAAAGCCCATTTTCATGGAGACGTAATGATTCCCTAATACCTTAACAACTCAAAGCAAACAGAATCATAGGGCCCTTTGTTTACTAAAAGCTCATAGGATCCTAGTCTTAGATAGACAGTAATAAGTAACACTTGTAAAATTACATGTCTGCAATTGTTGAATTGCATTCTTCAGGTAATCCTTTCCGTCTACAATGTTTTTAGATAAATAAATAAATATTGACTTTGCGTTCTAATTACCTGATTGTGCTTTTCTCATGAGTTCCATGTCCCTTTACTAATAAGGAGGTAATTTCTAACCACTTAAAGAAGGTAATTATTCTATAGTATTAAGTGATCAATACCATAGAAAGGTTTGTACATTCTATATTCCTGTGCAAAGATGACCAGTGACCAATAAACATAACTTTACTGCAGGACTTCATGTTCTCTTGTGTGACACATTTGGAGGTATGGAGTTTGTGGTCCTGTGGATACCTGAGATAAGGTTATGGTCCCTGATTTCCATCAAGTGATTTACTTCTTGTCCACACGTATTATAACACATAATAGGATTATAACATACTCACCAGTGACAGATGTTTTATTCCTCTTTGTGGGCAGATGATGCTCAATGCCTGACTCTCCTATCACCTCTAGCCTCTCTAGCACAACAACTGGATAACCTATAAACAAGGAATGGACAGTTGGTTCCAATTCTGTGATATTGATATAATAAATATATGTTGTGAGGGATTCCTACTTGTCAGGAAAGAAATATTTAAATTTACTTGATGTGCTATTGAGAAGTGAGATCATTTATTGCTGACATTGTTCAATTTAAGGTCCTCTGTATATTTTATACCTAATGTGGTCAATTCTGGAGGATTATATGATGTCCTAAGATAAGACCCACACAATTAGTCATACAAGTCTTGATCATATTACAGACAATACATTGATGTGACTTTTAATAAGATACAGAGTTGTGTTGTTTTTCCCAAGTAAATTGTACTGTAAATGTGTATATCACATATATAGTTTTCAGTTGGGAACGTTTGCGATGTGGTCATGCTTTTGGGTCCCTCACGCAGCAATGGATGCAACTGCGAGCTTCACAAAGCGAGGTGATCCATTGATGCACGCACGATTTAGGCTGCAATGAACGCTGAATGCAGTCATTGGACTGCGAGCCTCACAAAGCAAGGACGAGCAGTTGAGGCATGCGGGACTTAGGCGCTCATTGGATTGCAAGCCTCGCAAAGTGAGGCGAGCAGTTCAGGCACGTGGGACTTAGGCTCCAATGAGCACCAAAGGTGCTCAATGCACTGTGAGCCTTGCGAAGTGAGGCGAGCCATTGAAGCACGCAGTTCGTTCAAACATGTAACTAGAAAACACCCAAAAACCACCAAAAGAATTATAAAAAAAACACACAGCACAGGGGGAAAGCCAGGAAGCCTAGGAGTGAAGTTGCAAACGAATTAGAGCCGTATTTGCCATTTTCTGCCGCTCAAAAATCGGCTAAGCAAGGGAAAAAATGTCGGCTGAAAAACGTAAACATTCTGAAACAGGATTAAAAAAAGGCTCAGCAACGCCAGGCACGTGGGACTTTGAAAATAAAACCAACGAGGACCAAAAGCCTCACATATAGTATATTTAGATTTTTTACTTTCTAAATGCAGTTAGGTTGCAGTGAAATTTTTTACAAGGTAATTAAGATAGAAAAAACATACTGTTTTTAGTTTGTCAAGTTCAACCTTTTTACATCTTATTGAATTTTTATATTTTGTGAATTGTTCATTGATCCAGAGGGAGGCAAACAAAAAAACACCCTTTGAGACCCTGACAATTGTCTCATTTGGGCAAAACTTGTCTCCTTATTCTAAACAATGGTAATTGGACTGCACCTGCATTTATATCTTACATATTATAGCTACTTAACGTTACCCTGAAGTAATTTTTAAAGAAAATTACTTCCAACCCCTTTTTAAAGCTATCTATTGAATATGTGTAGCTGCTGCTGTACCCGGTTCTCTCATCAGCTGCTGATAGCGCTAATCTGACAGGCTTCTCCAGCATTGCTCTGTCCCATTGCCACACAGTGGCACAGTGCAGCATCTTCTGGAGCCAATCAAACAGCCCCAGGCTGATGTAGGGATGCCATCAAGATAGCATGCGTATCAAGATCATCATATCGCTTTTGCATCATGATCCCCTCCTTTATAAGCACCTTCAGCCAGATCCCTAAGGACGCCATCTGCTTGCCCATGAGGGTCTCCACCGGGCAGTCTATGGTAGTATTTCTTCTCCTTTGTTGTTGTTTTTTTCATCAAGGAGACCATATTCAGCATCTCACTATTACCTCTGTGAGATGCACATTCAGGAATTTGAGTAGCTCTGTGGGCAGGGGTAGCTGAGCGCCATCCAGACCCATATTTCTTCACCCTGTCGCCGTTCTATATTCCCTTCTTTCTCCTGCCATCCTCTCACCCAATAGAGAAGACAAGGATCCAAGCAGTGACCAAATGAAAATGAGTAATAACACTACATGAGGAGTAATACTGCTCTACAGTAAACATGCAAACAGAAAAAGGGTAAAGGTTTGTCTGTTCTGAAGTAAAGATGTGTAAAGGGAGGCCAAGAGTGGTACAGCATTTTTTTAGATTACTAGAATATTGCCCGTCAAAAAATTACGGCAATGAAATTGTAAGTGAGCTGATGCTGTTTGGTGTATGGTAATCAAATAAATAATACATTAATAAATTAATATACTTTACCTATTTTGAAGTAATATATGGAGGAAGCATTGTGTTGAAGAGCTGGCAATCTGTTTTGATGTTGCTGCAGCATACAATGTGTGTTTTAAGTGCTGTGCAGCTGCTGTGTAAGTGTCATAAATGTAGGCAGTGTAATAGTGTGCGTGAGCGAGACAAAACCGTTAGGGTAGCTGTGTACTTCCGGATTGTATTGTTCTAAAATGGTGGCTAATGTGTGGTATGCGGCTGTGGCTGATTTAGCGTCCTTTGTTTCGGATATCGTCCGACTTTTTCGGAATATCCGTAGCTGTTTGGTGGTATTTTGCGTGTTTAGGGTCCTTTAGCCTCTTTTTCGTTTTGTTCGGTGGCCACTTTTTCTCTTGCTTAGGTGATTTTCGTTTGTCTAAACGCTAATTTGTCTAATTTGGAGTTAAATCGAGGTGTAACTTTACTTGCAGAGGTCCTGGGTGCACCACCTTGCTGTGGGTAACCTTTTTATGTGTTTGTTGTGTGTATTTATTGTGTTTGTAATGTTTTTGGGGTCGTGCGGGTTGCGTCCTTGTTTTCAGATGTCGTTCGTCTTTTTCAGGAAATCCATAGGTGTTTGGTGGTGTTTTGCGTGCTTAGACTGTAGCCTCGTTTTCTTTTTTTCGGAGGCCATTTTTTATCTCGTTAGGGGATCTTTGAGTGTTTAAACTCTTTTATTTGGAGTTAAATTGAGGTGTAACGTCAGTTTTCGAGGTCCAGGGTGCCCTCCCTTGCTGTAGGTAAGCTTTTTATGTTTTTGTTGTGTGTATTTATTATGTTTTTCATGTTTTCATGTGCCCGGGCTTCGGACGATTTTTGCAAAGTCGTAATGGGTCGCAACGTGTCTCGTATTTCGCTTTCGTAACTATGTAAATTTTGCAAGGTTCACAGTTGCTGGCAGTTGCTGTCCCTGCTCTCATCTTCCTCTCTTTCTCCTTCTCATTCACCACATTTATCTACTTTTTTCCCACATTTCCACACATTTCTCTTTCTGTTCCCCCTCACCCTTTCCCTCGCTTACAAGAGTCTGGTTTGTTACTCACAGAACCACAAGCTCCCCAGATATTCCCCCTTTGCAGATCTCAGGCAGTATAATATCTGCTCTACTCACATGACAAGAGTGGGTCCATGATGGCAATGGCTGGGCTCCTCTGGTGGCTGCAGATAGAAGCTTCCTTGCTCCACATTAACAGGATCAGTTATACCTGAGAAGATCAAATAAGGAAACAAGGAATAAGTGTCTGTGAAATCTCCCAAGGTCTGTATCTAAACTCTGAGTATTATTTCCCCCAGACCCAATAAGATTACAGTAGTATAATTATGACTAGAGGCAATTGCAACTGAGGTGTCTGTGAAACTGTATAAAACATAGGGACTCCGCCCCATTTGTGTCATGTGATCTCACTGATTAGAGGCCGCCTATCACACCCTGTATGCAGTACATAGGGGTTATCTTTATATTTATAACATTTATATACTTTGTTATGAATCAAACTAACAAAAACATTCTTTTATTTATACTACACATCAGACATCTTAATGAATATCCATCTATTCCTTTTCCTTTATGTATATATAATCAGAATATTACAGATATAGTGATATATTTATCTATATACATCTCTCTCTCTGTACATATATATATATATATAGATAGATATTGGAACATAAACCTATAAATCTATGTGTGTGTGTATATATCTATGTTATCTATGCTGCTGGGGCTATGCAGATAGAAACTTCCTGCATATTTATAGTCTCCTCACACCTCAGGCAGCTGAGCTACTGAACACAAAATGGCCGACTGAACACAAAATGGTGACTGAATACAAAATGGTGACTGAATACAAAATGGTAACTGAACACAAAATACAAAATGGCCAATTCCATAGTAGCATAAATACAAAGAAAAGTAATACATCAGAGGATTGTGTCCTATTTCTAGACTAACATGATTATTTCTTCTCTAACATGAATATTTCTAGTGTAATATGACTGTAATTTGCCTAATAGCACTGTTTATATATTACATATGACATATAATATCACATTTAAGTCATGAGATGTTGAGCTTCATTTGTGAGGAGGAAAGAGAAGAAATCACCATCTAAACTGCACTTATTGTGTGACACAGATCTGATTTATACACAACACAGATCTATACTATAAACTGTCTGTGTAAATGTGATGGAGAAATCTGTATAAATGTGACAGAACTCACCAGTGTGACTTATATGAGGTACAGAGACACGTTATATAACACAAGATGGCTGACAGCTGGAGCTGAGGTATCACAGGCAAAGGACTACAATTTATTGAAACTACAAAATCTTTATTTATACATAGACAGACAAACATCCCACTAGCTTACCTGAGGCAGCCAGTTATATAACAAGATGGAGTCTGACTGACAGCTGGAGATGAGGTATCACAGGCAGATAAAGGACTACAATTCATCAAAACTACAAAATCTTTATTTATACACAGACAGACAAACATCCCACTTGCTGACCTGGGCTGTACAGCTGCCTGTTAATTAATTACTTCCCAGCAATTATACATTTCCCAGTAAAGATACTAATGATACAGACCTGCTTACACATATTACACAGGACAGGGCCCAGCCCAGAGGATAATAGATCATCACTAAGTCTAGTGCAGAGCCGCCATATTTCTTGTGCTTTTTTCTTTATTCTATATCATGTTCATCTCTAGAGGACAATTCCAGCCAATTAACTTCCAGTTACAGAAGTGAAGATCAGTGTTAATACTATCACTAAACATGACATTTATATCTGTATTTACCTGGTATTGTGTAACCTGGTGGTCATTGTCACGCGTGTAACAGTAACTATATAATGTCTGTATGGCCAGGACACGGTCAGAGTGGCTAAACCAGCCTCTAAATGGTTACAGGGCCACTGCAGTCCTGTAGTTATACTATTATATACATTTATACTGCAGTGAGGTCACCATTGTGGTTTCTGCTGATCTACTTCCTGAAGTGAGAAAAGAATGAATGTGGAAGAGGCTTCTATGTGCACAGTGGGAGGCAGCTAAAACTACCAGGACTTAGAGTGGGTCTAATGGAAAGCTGATGAGTATAGTTTTTTTAGGAGACCTACAATAAAAAATAATTATAATATTTTAGGAACATTTAGACCATTACCAAGTGTTGGTACTGAATTGATCACGCATACGCAATATTCGTTACCAATAAAGTATTTTCTAAATGGACAAATAACTAAGGAACTCAACCTGGCAAGCAAGGAGTTAAACCAAGCGCTATCAAAATTGGTAGACAAGGTTAAGGGTTAGAATGGAAGTTACTGACTTTGTGCATTTATCCTTGAATGGTGATATTGAATAAACTTTGATTATTGATGTATGGAGAACCAGACATATGGAAGAGATTATCTGGGAATATTTATCTACAAAACATGGTATTGAATAACACTTGCTTAATTATGTTCAATTGTGGATACATGTGGAAGGAATTATTCATATGGTGAAAAGAAATATCAAAGAGACTAATACAATGAAGTCCCTACAGACTGAATGAGTGGAGCAGAAGATTGAATGATGTGTAATGGATGTGGAGTTTGAATGTTTAGTTTTTGTGATGTCATCACATTCCTTTGTAAATCTATAAGAAGTTTGTATTTTGTGACTTACTTCATTCTAGAATCAGGTAGACATTCATTCACACATGACATGTCTGAAATTGCTAATGTAACAAGGTTTTGTACTTATAACCAATAAACACATGCTAAAGACTGAAGTACTTTGGAATACTTTATCGTAAGTTTTTCATCCGTAACCTGAATCCTAATAATAACGAACGAAGATCTTTAATGGTGACCCGAGATCTCCAACATTGGTGACCCCGACGTGATTCTTTTGGATACAGTCTTTTTGGTTCTGATGAAGAATAGATGAAGAATTCCTGGAGTACATTTGTTTTTTGCATCGTGGTGAAGTGAAGCGAAGTAGGTCTCGCTGACAGACGCTGGTCGTTTGGATGCCGGTAGAAAGTTCTTCCTCACTGGGCTACAAGATCCGTTGAGTGGACGCACAAGATACGGTGAGTACCAAGGGTTATAAGTGTTAGCAATACGTCAGGGTGCGAGGTGTGATAGGCTCTGACTACGTGTAATTCCAGTGGATTGATCACCCACTAGAGAATTGATCATGGATGTAATAGAAAAGTATATTAGTAAATATGCCACAGTGAAATTTGATGTGATGCCTGAAGGATCACTTATTAATCAGTGGATGTCTGTGTGGCAGGAGTGCAATTTAACAAACTCCAATTTAAAGAAAAGTAAACAGAAATTGGGGAATGTTTTGGCTATGTTTATGGCAGGTAAATTAGCCTCTGAAGCTGCAGAGATACAATATACTAACAAAGTTACAGAAATGATGAATGAAAATCATAAACTGAGAGAACAGATTAGGAATATGAATGATATTGCCTTGTCTGAAAATAGGTTTTCTGAGGATTGTAAATGTGAAAAGTTGCAGAATGAATTAGATCAGTTGAAACAAGATAATGAGTCCTTACAAGAAGAACTAAATGAGTTAGAAGATGATAAGGATACGTTACAAGAGGAATTAGATGGGTGTTACAATCGTTGCTTAATTGCAGAACAATTAGTTTGTTCAGTCCAGAAAAAAATTGCAACAACTACTCAAAGTCTTATGGCTCCCATGCAGAGTGTACTTCCCTCACAAGTTATATCTGTTGCTGAGGTAGGAGGAAAAAAGGTTAGTCCTAATAAAAAGGTTAGTCCCAACAGAAAGGTTAGGAAAAAAAGGAAGGATAAATCTAATAGAAGTCTGTTTGAGGATGTGTTACAGCCGATTGTGAAATTGGTCCAAGATGGGACAAAAGCTGAAATTGAAGGCAGTGGTTTACCAGCCTCTGAAAAAGATTCCAATCCTTTTCTTAAAAAATAGGGGTGTCTGGCCCCAAAAACGTTCATGGTCACTTCATTGTCCATGGCCTTTAATGGGAGACCTTATGTCCAAGGTTGTGTAAGGGGCCACTCAACCAAAATGCTGCTGGATACAGGTGCTTCTGTTAGTCTGACTGATAAAAAATTACCTCTTTCAAAGCCACGGACTGTAACTCAGCTCATGGGTGTTGGAGGAGCGGAAATTCAGGCAGTAAAATCTCAGGATTGTGAAATAAAGATTGATAACACAGTGTTACATGCACCATTGTGGGTGTGTGATAACCATGAAGGTACAATATTAGGGGCAGATATACTAACTGATCAAGGATTGATGATTGACCTTTGTAACATGATTTTGTGGCGTGGATCTAGATCTCATAAACCCATTGTGATTCCAGATGTGCATTCCATATATACAGTAAAAAATGCTGATGCTATAGATGTGATCAAGTGCTTAGCAACTGAAGATTCACAATTAGCTTCTGTGTTGTGGGATCATATATCTGTGTGGACTACTTCTAAATCTGATTGTGGCAGGGTATCCAACATGGTTGTAAAGGTAGATGGTCCAGATCCAGTCCCCCAGAAACAATATAAATTTCCAGTTGAAGCTATACCTTCAGTGACACAGACTATTGAATCTTTGTTAAAACAAGGAATTTTACGAGAATGTCATTCTACTATGAATTCTCCTATTTGGCCAGTTCTTAAACCCTCAGGGTCTTGGAGATTGACAGTAGATTATCGAGCATTGAATAAAGTAACACCAGTTGTAGCACCGGTAGTGGGTAATATACCTGACCTAATGTCTAAATTGTCAGCAAATGCTACTTGTTATAGTGCATTAGATATTAGTAACGGCTATTTTTCTATACCTGTAGAGTTTGAGAGTCAGTACAAATTTGCTTTTACTTTTTTAAATAAAAAGTATACTTTTTGTGCTCTTCCTCAAGGTTTTAATTCTAGTGCTACCTATTTTCATCAATGTTTGGCGGACATATTGTCTAGTTTTTCTAAGCCAGAGTGTATAATTCAGTATGTGGATGATATACTTCTTCAAACAGAAACTAGAGAAGAACACTATGTCTTGCTGGATGAATTGCTAGGAATAATAAAACAGTCTGGTTTGAAACTTAACCCTGTAAAGGCACAACTTAGGCAAGATAGTGCGTCATACTTAGGAGTTGTAATCTCAGAGGGTGGTCGCACCCCAGATCCACATAAATGTGAAGTGATACAGAAATTACCACGTCCTTATTCTAGGACAGCATTGCGTCAATTTTTAGGATTAATTGTTTTTTGTCGTGAATTTATTGAAGGATTTGCTGAAAAGTCTCGTCCTTTATATGATCTTTTAAAAGGAAGTGAAAATGAGACTGAACCATTGTTATGGGAAGATGAGCAACAAAATGCTTTTACTGATTTGAAAGTTGCATTAATGATAGCACCGGCTCTACAGAGTCCAGATTTAAGTTTACCGTTCGGACTTCAAGTTTATGCATCTAATCAGTCCATATCTGCTGTCCTGTTACAGGAAAGACAAGGGCAGTGGAGACCAATTGGGTATTTTTCCCGTACATTGTCAGCAGTTGAAAAGGGATATGATGATTGTGTTAGAAATCTACTTGCAGTTCATTGGGCAGTTTTATAGTGGGATTTTCTGATCTTACACTGCAAACACCACACACTCCAATAAAAATGTTGTTAGAGAAAACAATGAGTGGAGTGTCAGTACAACGTGTGTCCAGATGGCTTGTAGATTTACAGTCAAGGAAAATCAAAGTAGTTCATGGAGCAAATTATCTGTTACCACAGTTGCTTCAGTATGAAGGAGAACCACATGACTGTGGGGAAAGACACCAAGCTATTGTACAGACAATATTCAGAATTACAGAGGATCCACAAGACCTACAGGTTTATGTGGATGGGTCTAGATATTGGGATAATGGTCATTTCCATACTGGATATGCAATTTGGGTCCCTGAGAAAGAAGAGAAGATATTGATTATGTGCCCAAATTCTTTTTCAGCACAAAGAGCAGAACTAGAAGCTGTAAGAGAGGCAATTGAGACTTTTACTTTTGGTTCTGTAGTAATTTACTCAGATAGTGCTTATGTGACCAGAGCTTTGACTGAGTATATGCCATTATGGCAACAGAGAGGATTCACTGATGCTTCAGGGAAAGCATTGGTATATCAAAATGTGCTAAACAGAATTTGGCAAGAAGGAGAGAAACAACCACATAGGGTGGCCATCATAAAAGTGAAAGCACACCAGAAAGTGTTAGATAATGTGCATGCCCAGAGGAATGCACAAGTGGATGTGATGGCAAAGGAAGCAGCAATGAAAGGAAAGCTGTGGAACTCCTCACAAGGAGATGAGGAAGGAGTACAGGCTTGGGAATGTCATACTTATGCTAAGGAAAATAATCACAAGCAGATTTTAAGCATAGGTAAAAAGGAATTGAATGTGAGTTTGCAAGATGAGCAAAAGAAGGATGAACAGCTACTAAAAATGTTTAGACAGATAGAGGAGGGTCAACCTCAGGATGGTTTCTGTTTACAAGAAGGTATCTTGTTTAAGGAAACGTCAGATGGTCTAAAATTTATACCACCTAAGACATTGATTAAAGACATTGTGAAAGAAAATCACAGGCTTTTAGGTCATGTAGGTTGTCATGGTACACAGCAAGCTGTTGAAAGTAAATATTGGTTTTATGGTTTGAAGGATACAGTAAGTGAGGTGGTAAATGAATGTATTATCTGTGCACAAATGAATCCCAGACCTAAAGGTCAAAGACCAATTTTAGCCAGAGTACCAGTTGCAGAAGGTCCTTGGTGTAATTTGCAAATTGATTTTGTAGGTCCATTGCCTACAACACCTGGAGGGTACAGATATTTACTGGTAGTGGTTGATGTATTTTCTAAGTGGGTAGAAGCTCTACCTATAAAGAGGGATAATGCAAAGAGTACAGCGAAAGCATTATGGGAACATGTTTTCTCAAGATGGGGATTTCCAAAGGTGATAGAGAGTGACAGAGGTACACACTTTACTTCTGCAGTAATGCAAGCTCTCTGTGGTATCTTGGGAATAGAGCAGAGATTTCATGTCCCTTATCACCCTCAGTCATCAGGAATGGTAGAGAGAATGAACCGTACACTAAAGGAAAGATTAAGGAAGTTGGTAGCAGAGTCTGGAAAGAATTGGTTTATCCATCTTCCTGGAATTCTAATGTCAATAAGAGGTTTAATCAGTAGAGCTACTAATTTAACCCCTTATCAGTTAATGACAGGAAGGGAAATGTGTCTAAATTTTTCATCTGATCCGTTGCTTAGTACGCCAATGAGAGAGGCCGTACAAAAAGAACTGTTCTTACAACAAGTTCAAGAACAAGTGCAGAATTATATAAAATTTGCAGCAAGGAACATGTCACCACCAATAGGGAATAAGAAATGTTTACCTCCCTACTCTCTTAAAGTGGGTGACAAAGTGATGGTGAAAAATTTTAATAGCAAATCACCATGGGATGCAAATTGGGAAGGTCCTTACATAGTGATTTATGTTCTAAGTGAACAGGTGGTTAAGGTACAGAGATGCCAACCTCTCCAAAAAGAGGGAGGGGGAAACAGAAAAAGAAAGATTTTGACAAAGTCTAGAGATGCAATAAAATGGGTACATGTAGATCAATGTAAAATGTATCAACCAGTGTCTATTAAGAATTGATATTGCTTTTTCTTGTCTTTCATAGGTCTTATTGAAGAATGGAACGGAAATTGATGTTGTCGTTACTAGTCATCCTGTTGCTAGTTCTAATCACTGGCATGTTTATACATTCTAATGTCTACAGTAAACCGGACAATTCCTATTACACAAGTCCTCACTCCTACAATTCAATGAAAGATTCTACTCAAATGGACACTTTAAAGGGACATTGGGTTGTAAAAAGGGAAGTGATGGAGAGAGAAATCTTATCATCTACACTGAATGTTACTTTTGCTTTAATTGTTAATAGGACTAGAAGTGGGAAATTTCAGAAGGAAACGTGTGTTAGTTTTATCCATAATATTAAGTTTGGGAAATTAGGGAAAAATCCAGCTTTTCAGGCTTCAGTATATGTGAATGAAACTGATGTTAAGGATGAACAGGTAATGTGTGGTGAAAGTGATGTAGTAAATCACATTGAATTTTTATTTTTGGTAATGCAAAGGGATGAGGTACCACCATTAACAATGTTATCTTTGTGGAAAGATAATAGGGAATATGATGTGGGACGTTCGTCTAATTTAGGGAATGGTGTAATTAGTAATTTATTAATTTCAAAACCAGTGTTAGTTCTTAATGTTTTTGGGAAATGGGTAATCAAAAGTGAACAAGGTATTTTTATTTCTGTAGACATACACCCTATCCTACCACATATTAGATATCCTACATTAGTTGAGAAAGAGAGGAAACAAGTGATTATTCCTGAAAATCCCTTTGAAATAGGAGATCCTTTACAAGTTAAATTAAATTCAGCTACAAGATTAGGTAGTGAAGTAGAATATAAATTGGTAACATGGCAGATAGTTCCGGAGCAGTGGCTGGTATCTAGTAGGTATGGTAATTGTACCAAGTATACCAGTGCTCAGAATAGGGCTCTTAGGGTATGGTATACAGGTGCTAGGTTAAATGATACTGTAAATAAAGCTAATTTTAGGCAGAAAAGAGGTGTAGATACTGTCCTAGGAGGTACAGGTTCTCTTTTAGGGGTATTAAACACTATGGATGAGGAGATTCTACAGAATAAATTATCAGAGATAGCTAGAGCTTCTAATAAGGGTTTTACATCTCAGAGAGAAGTTTATCAATGGGTATCTAGTCTACAACAACACCAAATTCAAGTTCAGGTAGACTTTACAAACATCATGAGAGATAAAGTTTTAATACATCAGGAATATGAGTTAGGTGAGAATATATCTTGGGCGTTGTTATGTACTCAAGTGCAAAGCGAAATGTCAACTACTTTAAAGTTGCAGCTTTCTAACTTGTGGTCAGGTAAATGGCCTCAGTCTCTAGCTGCATCCATACAAAATTATGTTTCTAAATTTGCCCTACAGCACCTAAGTTGGTGGACTGTATTTATGGGACCTTGCACATTTCATAGATGTGAGGTATATTCTTTAGTGCCATGGAGTGGAATTGAGGATACTGTATATGACATAGTGAATCTAGGGATTCCTATAGGTTCCTCAGATAATTCTATTATTTTATATCCACAAATTATTTATTCGCATGTTATACAAAATAGTACGTCTAATACTTGGCGACTTGTAGACACTTCGCTTTGTACAAATCATTTTCATGTTATTTTGTGTATGCCGTCACAGTTAAAAATGGTGACAGAGCATTGTTGGGAAAATCAAACATCATGTTATCTTAATGGGGAATTTGGAGTTAGCTATCCAGTATATTACCTAGGTCAGGGAAGGGTTTGTTTCCATCTATGGGAGGAAACGGTAATTCAATATACTCTTCATGATGGTCCTGATAATCGAAATACAGGGTTAACAAAGGGGACATGGTGTACAAGCATACCTCTCCAGATGATATCAACATCTAAATGGAGATTTGAAACACCAATTGTTAAGAATATTACAGTCTCCTTTAATTGGAAGGGTATGGTAGATTTTAGTGACTCTGATCTTCCTCTAGGTATGGGTAGACAACTTAAGGAATGGTTATTAGATTTTGGACAAGAAGATAGATTGTTGAAGGAGTTGAAACATGATGCTCTTAATGCTGCCATTATTGTTAAACATGATCAAAAACAAATAACTGATGTTATTAGTAAATTAAAGGATGCAGAAAGAGTTTCATGGTGGGAAGGAATGTTTGGATATAGTCCCACTATGACGTCTTTTCTAAGTATATTAATACATCCAGTAATTATATTGTTAGTAGTTATGATTATATTATGTATTGTACAATTAAGTATGTGTTTATGGCTTAAGCGTAAATTCAGTCAAATGAGTCAAATGGTATATCAACAAACAGCAGTTATGCGTGGTTCATATATGCCTTTGTTGGTTTCTACTATTCAGACAAAGTCGAATAAGGTTTGAAAGTGGTGGGAATGTAGAACGCGTGTTTTTTTTTTAGGTTATCATTCAGTCTGTAAAGATTAATGAAGATTAATGAAGATTATGAAGATTCAAAGGATGGTTTGCCCCTTTTTCATAATATTGGCAAAAGGGTGGAATGTTGGTACTGAATTGATCACGCATAAACAATATTCATTACCAATAAAGTATTCTCTAAATGAACAAAGATCTAAGGAACTCAACTTGGCAATCAAGGAGTTAAACCAAGCTCTATCAAAATTGGTAGACAAGGTTAAGGGTCAGAATGGAAGTTACTGACTTTGTGCATATATCCTTGAAAGGTGATATTGAATGACCTTTGATTATTGATGTATGGAGAACCAGACATATGGAAGAGATTATCTGGGAATATTTACCTACAATACATGGTATTGAATAACACTTGCTTAATTATGTTCAATTATGGACACATGTGGAAGGAATTATTCATATGGTGAAAAGAAATATCAAAGAGACTAATACAATGAAGTCCCTACAGACTGAATGAGTGGAGCAGAAGATTGAATGATATGTAATGGATGTGAAGTTTGAATGTTTAGTTTGTGTGATGTCATCACATTCCTTTGTAAATCTATAAGAAGTTTGTATTTTGTGACTTACTTCATTCTAGAATCAGCTAGACATTCATTCACACATGACATGTCTGAAATTGCTAATGTAACAAGGTTTTGTACTTATAACCAATAAACACATGCTAAAGACTGAAGTACTTTGGAATATTTTATCGTAAGTTTTTCATCCGTAACCTGAATCCTAATAATAATGAACGAAGATCTTTAATGGTGACCCGAGATCTCCAACACAGGACCAGACCATCGGATGAGGACTTTCACCAAAGGACTACAACATCGGACGAGGGCTATCGCCAGAGGACCACAACATCGGACGAGGGCTATCGCCACAGGACCACACCATCGGACCACGACTTTCAACAGAGGACCAGACCATAGGACCAGGATTTTACACAGAGGACCACACCATCGGACGAGGACTTCCAACAGAGGACCACACCATTGGACAACGATTTTCAACCGAGGACCAACAAACATTCGGATTTAAATCACACTTCAACCAAGGTACAGTATAATAAGTACAAAAGGAGAAAACTAAAGAAACATCTTTCATTTGCATCCGTGTCAACAGAAAAAAATAAATAAAAAAAAATACTATCTCTCTTATTCTATTTAAATTGCCACTATGCAATACATAGCTCAATAACCACATCAATGTTTTTTTTAGCAAATACGTTTTTCAGTGGTAAACATCTATCCACAAACAAGGTTTTCAAGAACTAAAAAAATAATTAAAAAAAAGATGTTAACTGCTTATTTACTGCAGTATTCCATTGGCAAAATTGTTATTCAGTGAGGCCAGGAATTATAACTTTTAACTAAATATAACTGATACATTAATGATTTACCTTTTTTTCCCCCAATTGTGCACAATAATCTTTAACAGGAATTACAAATTTAAATATACACAATTACATTTCTCTTTTTGCCTTTACAGATTAATATGGCTGATAACGAGACCAAAGAAGAGAAGAAAAGACGTCAATCTAGAGAAATACAAGAGAGATGGGCCGCCCAGCAGACACCAGAGGAGAAAGAAATTTGACCAGAAACAGAACGCAAAAGACTTGCAAATAAAAGACTATCAGCTGCAAAAATGAAAGATACGACAAAAAAAAATAAAAAGCAAATAAAACATTTACAACCTGTTCCTCAAACATCAGATGACATTTTACAAGATACAATTAAAGACAGACCAAAAAAAGCAACTACAAAAAAAAAACATTTACAACCTGTTCCTGAAACCTTACAGGACATTTCAACAAAACCAGGACAACATATACCAAGAAAGGCCAAGAAAAAAACTAAGCATTTAGAACCTGTTGTTCAAACATTCCATGACTTTTCACCTGATGAATATGAAAGTCAAACTCCTATATGCTTTGCAAATTGTCCTTTACTCAAGTCTTTAGCAGTAGAGGTTCATAGTTGTGGGGACATGACTACTCAATGTCAGTTTTGTGAGGCT
Source organism: Discoglossus pictus (assembly GCA_027410445.1). Taxonomy (NCBI): domain Eukaryota; kingdom Metazoa; phylum Chordata; class Amphibia; order Anura; family Alytidae; genus Discoglossus; species Discoglossus pictus. The sequence goes on from JAPZIH010001088.1 coordinate 22,857, forward strand.
TATTATTTTAAACAGGAGAGACCCAGAGATGGCCAATTTATTAGTTGTTGTCAAAAAGGCAAGTTCAAACTTCCAGAAAAGGAAAGAATTTCCAATCTATTTACAAAATATTATGACTGAACCTACTTTTCCAAACTACACAAATTTTAAGACAAACATAAGATCCTACAATAGTGCCATATGCTTTGCATCTATGGGGGCAACATTAGCTGCTAATGTACCAGGACATGGTCCTTACTGTTTTAAAGTCCAAGGCCAAATTTATCATCGTACTTCACATTTACATCCAGAGGAAGGAGAGCAAAGAAAAAATTCGCTCAACTATATGTCCTAGATACAATGGAAGCTGTTGACCAACGTATGCAGATGGAAGAAAATAAAAAATGCTTACCCAGTGTTTTCATAGAGCTAAATAACATTATGGACAACAATCCCTACAGTAAAGCTTACAAAAAATTGGCAGAAGTAGAAAATGAACAACTACTTCATGCACAAAGACATCAATTACCCATGCCAAAGATTAACATGGTGCTTAAAAGAGACAGACATACTGATAAACGTCGTTATAATTTGCCAACATCAAATGAGGTTGCAATGGTGTTTCAAAATGATGAAGGAGAACCACCATTTCAAAGAGACATTAGAATATATCCCAGAATATATCCCAGAAATGAGGAGCAACCATTTATTAATATTAATATCTTAAGTCCAAATTTAGATCCAATGACATATCCCATCTTTTTCCCACATGGAGAAGCAGGTTGGCAACCAAAATTAACCCTTCCCAGTTACCCAAATGCTAAAGCCAGAATCCGAAATAATGTTTCTATGCTTGAATTTAAAGTAGCTCAAATTGCCATTCGACATGAATTTAATCCAATTTTATGTGTTGGAAAACTAACACAACAATGGATTATTGATTCATATTTGCAAGTTGAGGCAAATAATTTAAACTTTAAAAAATATCAACAAGATAAACTCCGTGTAGAACAATATTCTGGACTCATGGACTATGTTGCTGACGTGGCTACAAGCAGAGACATGACAGCTGGCAAAGCCATCATTTTACCATCTTCCTTTCAAGGATCTCCTCGAAATATGAGAGAAAGATACAATGATGCTATGGCTATTGTCACCAAATTTGGAAAACCAGATTTATTCATGACATTTACATGTAATCCACAATGGCCAGAAATTACACAAAATCTACTTCTTGGACAAACTGCTTCTGATCGACCAGATTTAGTAGCCAGAGTTTTTAAGATCAAATTAAATGAATTAATACGTGACTTCACTATAAATCAGTATTTTATTTGGCAAATATCTTGCTTATGTATATACCATTGGATTTAAAAAAAGAGGCCTTCCACATGCACATCTTCTGATAATACTTCAAGAGAAAGATAAATTAGATACTTCGGACAAAGTGGATGCAGTCATAGTTGCTGAACTACCAGATCCAGAACTATATGGTAGACTATATGAGATTGTTACTCATCGCATGATTCATGGACCCTATGGAGACCTTAATCCACAATCACCATGTATGGAAAATAATAAATGTTCAAAAGATTTTCCAAAAGATTATAGAGACAAAACATATGCAAATTGTGATGGATATCCACTTTATAAAAGAAGAGAAGGAGATAGTGCCATTATTCGTGGAAAAAAAGTGGACAATAGATATGTAGTACCCTACAATCCACATTTACTCATGAAGTACAACGCCCACATCAACGTAGAAGCCTGCACTTCTATCAAATCCCTTAAATATGTCTATAAATATATTTACAAAGGCTATGATGCAGCTACTGTAGTCGTCAAAAGTGCAGACAACCCTGAATGTAGTGAGTTAGTACATGATGAACTTGCATCTCATGTAGATGCTCGCTATGTCAGTGCGCCAGAAGCTATGTGGCGGCTTTTAAAATTTGAAATGCATGATAGATCACATGCAGTATATAGATTAGCAGTACTTTTGCCACAACGACATTTAGTCTATTTCCATGCTGGAAATGAAATGAATGCATTGGCCCAAAGTGAAGATCGTCACACTACACTAACTGCATGGTTTGCATTAAATTCCACTGATGCTCAAGCAACACAATACTTATATATTGAAATTCCATATCACTATGTTTTTGTGAATGGATTATGGAGACCAAGAAAAACCAGAGGCAATAAAATAATTCCAAGAATTTACACAGTCAGTCCAAGAGATGTTGAACGTTTTTGCTTACGGATATTACTTTTAAATGTACCTGGAGCACAAAGTTTTAAACAATTAAGAACTGTTAATGACATTGTATATGAACCTTCCATTTAGCTGCAAGACATAGAAACTTACTCGCTGATGATACAGAGTGGGAAAGATGTTTAGAAGAAGCAGCACAATGTCCAAATGCCACGACAGATGAGAGAACAATTTGCATTTATTTGTATCTTCTCAAATGCTCCAAATGCATTAGCTTTGTGGGAGACTTTTTAAAAGTAATATGGCTGAAGTCTTTATGCGACGATACAATGAACCCTATGCACACTTAAAGCGTTAATGGAAATCCAAGAAGTATTTTTAACTCATGGATTAAGTTGTGCAAGTTTAATTTGCCTGATCCAGGTCTTAAAGTTGACATAAACTTTGAAGACTATGACATTCAACTACAAGCAGAAAGAACACAAGAAAGACTTGCAACTTTAAATACACTACAATTGCAAGCAATTTCATGCCATTAAAAATGCAATAGATTGATGACATGGTGACAGAGCGTTATTTCTATCTTGATGGACCTGGCGGATCAGGAAAAACCTATTTGTACAATTTATTAATGAGTTTCAGTACGAGCACAAGGCCAAAATAGCAATGGCGTTTGCCACTACTGGAATTGCTGCACTTTTATTAGAAGGTGGAAGAACTGTTCATAGTGGATTTAACTGCCAGTGCCTATTTTAGAAAATTCTGTGTCATGATATATCGCATGACATCCTTACAAGCAAAGAAATTGAAGAAATGTAAAATAAATTATAATAGATGAGGCCACAATGATGTCATGCTATGCCCTCCAATGTATTGACCGTTTGCTTTGTGAAGTCATGGATAATATTTTTCCATTTGGTGGAAAGGTAATGTTGTTGGGTGGAGATTTTAGACAAACATTACCTGTTGTTGTACATGGAAAATCGAACTGACATTATCAAAACCTGTATCAAGTCAAGCACAGTATGGAAACATTTTACCCATCTTCAGCTGCAACAAAATATGAGATCAGAAGGCCAAACTGATTTCAATGATTGGCTTATTAAAATTGGAGAAGGCAGAACAGAAAAAATACTACATTTACCTGACGACACTGTAGAGATCCCACCTCATATGATTTGTCAACAAGATATTATATCGGCTATATTTGAAGGGAGCATAAATAACGAAGAATATTCCGAGCTTGCCAACCAAGTCATACTGACGTGTAAAAATAGAGATGCATTAATCCTCAATAATGAAATCTTTAAAAAAAATAATGCACCACAAGGAAATTATCACAGTCCTGATTCTGTACTTGCTGATGACAATGAAAGTCAGGCTAACTTTTTGACTGAATTCATAAACTCTCTAACTCCTTCTGGATTGCCACCACATATTTTGCAGCTAAAGAAAGGTGCAATTATCATGTTACTGCGAAATATGAACCCCAAAAAAGGCCTATGCAATGGCACAAGATTAATTGTTCAACAATTAAAGGACCATTTTATAGATGCTGAAATTTTAACTGGTACCCATAAAGGAGAGAGAATTTTCATACCAAGAATAGATTTAGCACCAAGTGAAAGTAGTCTCCCTTTCATACTTCAAAGAAGACAATTTCCCATTATTATGGCATTTGCCATGACCATTAATAAATCACAAGGTCAAACTTTCAAATCTGTGGGTATTTTCTTGGAAGAACCAGTATTTGCACATAGTCAATTGTACGTTGCGTTGTCACGTTGCAAAAATCCACAGGCCATTAAAGTTTACATTGAAAACAATGAAAGTCAAGGTGATTTATTAGAAGATGGACGTATTTTTACTAAAAACATTGTCTACTATGAAGTACTATAACTTTGCAGGATACAAATTAAAGCCATGCAAACATTTTTTTAAAGCATTCAAAAATACATAACAATTTGTTGTTTAATTCCGTCATAATTAATGGAAGTACTGTTTATGGATGATTCGCCTCACAAAATACGTGCCTTGCATTTTTATGAAAAATGTTAAAATGTTAAGTCACTATGTTAATGTTTCTAATTTTACAAGTTTAAAAACAATATTTTCAAGTTATTTCATTCAACATATTACAAAGTTCATGTTACGAGCTCAAGCACCTTTTAAGTCACAATGTAAATATTGTCTGTTATCTTAAGATTATTACATACATTAATGTTTATCGCCAGTTTATGTGGTCAGTAAGGAATCACTTTCATTAGGTACGTTTTAAGGAGAGTTTTTACTGCATGCCTTCCTCTACATTCAATGGGCCTCATTCTATTATCGGCCGTAAATCGGCCGTAAGGCTGCGATTCCTTGCGAGGGTTCAGTTAACTCGCGATTCTATTATACGGCCCCGCAAGGATCTCCTTTTACGGCCGGCCGCATATCTTGGAACCGGCCGTAAACTGTGAAATATAAAAACTCAAAAATAAATTCAAGCCTGCACTGTACAGCTCTGTAAATGCTAGGGATCATATTGGGGGACATGAGGAATAAAAGGAACCCACTCTCAAGCTTGCACATCTGCCCAAACCCGAGTTCAAATTAACTGTTTATTTGCCGGCTGCGGCGTGGGCGTGTCTGAAGTGCTCCAAGCACTCTGGACTTTTTACATGTATATTTTACGGATATTAAAAATGAAATATTTTACGGATTTGAGTACAGGATAATTATGTGCTATTTTTTCTAACACCTAAAATCCCTTTATAGTCTTCTAAAAGTGCAGGATGGCTTTATTTGAGCTATTTTATGTGCTTAATTGGTGCTAGCGAGACCTTTTTCCTGCAAGTAACTGCGGCTCGTTTTTAGCCTTGCAGAGAGGTTTCCCGGAGCAATTGAATTGCAAATCTCTTGCGGCCGTTTTAGATCAAAGGCTTTCCTCCGGCGCGATCGGCCGCAAGAGATAGCAAGGCACCGGCCGCAAGCCTGCCGGAGCCTACGGCCGTAAGGGAATAGAATAGCAGAATAGCTTGCGGCCGGTCCTTGCGGCCCCGCAGCGGCTGCGGCCGATAATAGAATGAGGCCCAATGTATATTGAACTTAACAATTATTCTTATACAAATTTCATGTTAATACTGATTAATTTAAAGTTCAACTGTTTTTACATTCAAATGTTAATACTTTTAATAAAAAATTAGGTTACAAAATGTATTCACTATGTTCCTGTTTATAATGTTCCAAATTCTACAAATGTTTTGTCAACTTCCAAAGTTACATAAAAAATAAAGTTCAAATTTCAAAATATATACTTTGAAGGTTATTGCTTACATATATTTTAAACTTCATGTTAAAATTCCGGACGTTTCAAGAAGGCTTTTTACTTTTTGCTTTCCTCTGGATTCAATGTATATTAAAGTTAACAATTCTTCAGATACAAATGTCATGTTAAAAAACCATTACATCAACATTTTACAAAAATACACGTTCATATCACAATACTTACAAGTTTCAAAAATCTATATTAATAACTAAACAACTTGACAAACATATACATCACATTGCCGTCATTTTTTGACGGGCAAGTCGCTAGTATCTATATATATTTAATTTTAATTTAATAACCATAATTATTGATATCACATAATTCATAGACATAGATTACTACATTCACATAGCTATATATAGTGATAGGCCACAGCACATCTACACCCCCTTCCCCCAATGCAATTACAATTACTATAATACACATAATACTCACATTCTTGTTTTACCACATACACATCCACATATATATTATATTGATTTATACTTATATTTATTTCCTAAATTCCAGGGAAGTAGAGAAGAGGGGAGGAGAGTAAGGAGAGAGAGGGGAACACCAGAGGGGCAGAGTGAGGAGAGGAGGAGAGTGAGGAGAGGAGGAAAGAGTGAAGAGGAGGAGAGAGAGGGGAACACCAGGGGAGAAGAGTGAGGAGAGTAGGAGAGTGAGGAGAGGAGGAAAGAGTGGAGAGGAGGAGAAGAGTGAGGAGAGGAAGGGAGTGAGGAGAGGAGGAAAGAGAGGAGAGGAGGAGGAGAGTGAGGATAGGAGGAAAGAGAGAAGAGGAGGATAGAGAGGAGAACACTGGAGAAGGAGAGGGAAGAGAAGAGTGAGGAGAGGAGAGTTAGGAGAGGAGAAGAGGAGGGGAGATAGAGATATGGAGACAGGGAGAGCCAGGTCAGGCAGGGGAGGTAAAAGTGTACAGCATCACACCCTCATATGCACATACATGAACCCCACACACATGGATGTAGGAACTGGGGGGGGGGGAGTGGACAAATTCCCCCCAGATTTGAATAAGTTTGTATGTAAGTATAATTAAGCCTTTTTACAACTGGTGTATGCAATGAGCTGTATCGCCCTAGAATTGTTCTGGCTCCTACACCCCTGCCCACACACAGAGATAACTGACATACAATAGCACTGTAAGCCCTATGGTTATAACTAAAGATATATCGGGCATTAATAACCTTGTAAATCCTGGTATCATTATCATAATTCTTATCAATAAAATGTCTGTCCAATACCTGAAGTTAAAACTGATTATGAGTACAAATCACAATTAGATCAAGATTGATTTGACATTCAAAAGAGAGTACAAATAGGGGTGTGTGCACTGCATCATATGTGGATACAGATAATTTGCATTTTTAATTTTCGCAATTGAACATTTTTTTTTAATATTTCATAAAAACATTTTTTACAAACATTGAAAATGTTTTATATTTATAACATTGACCATGTTTGATATAGTATTTTGAATAAAGACATCTATAATTACAAAGGGAATATATTGAACCCGAGCAAAAATATTTATGTTCAGGTACCACTATGTATTGATAGTGTTGTAATATTCCCCATGCTCTGAAAAGTACACATATATATCACCCTAATAGCCCCATTCTATTGTAAGAATATAAGATAAGACGTTCACGGAGGAAAGAAGTACCAACCTACAAGCCAACACGTGTTGTGAAGTCTATAACATACCCCATAGACTGTGGTTAGAAAAGGTGAGAGCTTTACCTGCTGATCTCTGTGAACAAGGGTTTAGGATTACACTATCTTGGTTATCTGCAGGAGGACTTAGTGCGCTATCTCTCCCCACCCCTCTCCTCTTTTATATAGGTTCCATGTAACAATTTGTAATGACTTTCTTTCATTTGTATGCTGTCACTATAGGGACTACTGTGTTTATTTGCTCGGACTCACAACATAGTTCTCAAACCTGTTTATGTGTATTCGTCAGGACAGTTGCAATTGATAGTAAGCTACTATGCGTAATGCAACAACCCCATGGGTACATAAATGGAACTTCTTCTGAGTCTGGGTACAGTGTAATAACATGGTATCAATCACAGTACAAACTCAGGTAGAGTTGAGGCAGCTTTATGGGAGTTTCTACAAGAGCCATGTATTTGGGACCACATTGCTACACATATCTGCATAGTTACACACATACACACTTAGTCATACAGGAGAAGTGTTACACACAAGCAAGATGTCACACACAGTAGTTTCATATCAATACACATAGTTACACATAGTCACATACTCAGAAACAAACAAATACAGACAAAGCTGAGTGTCACAATCACGCATATTATCACATATATAGTTGTGAGCATGGGGGTTGCTGCTAACGCTGGGGGCTCGCGTAGCGAGCCTGCAGCCACTGCGGCCCTCGCAAAGCGAGGGCTTCAGTTGCTGGCACGAAGTGCCAAAGGCACTCCTTACCAGCAACTGCGGACTTTAGGCCCACAAATGCGGACGCTCACGAAGCGAGGGGCCGCATTTGCGGAGGTGGAGGCTCCCACGTCGGCTGCAATGAGCAGCAGGCGGGACTTACACTGCAAAATGTATGGACTTAGCATCCACAAATACGATTCGTGGGACTTAGAAAAAAAACATTACGAACTCGCAAAAATATGACCTAAGTGCCTGAACACTGCCCACATGAAAACATTAAAAACACAATTAATACACACTTAAAAAGCTTACCCACACCAATTAAAAAAATAATAATCCTGTTTTATGGGCTACAAATTACTACAGTAAAACAATAATTCAATTACACCAGTGGTGTAAACAAAACAGGATACTACAAAATTATTTCCAGCGGTGCACGGTTTCACACACACTCTTAAATCGCCAGAATTTTACACACAACAAACAAACCCAAAATGCTAATACAAAAAAAAAAAGATGCTGTTGTTCCAAAATTAATTACATTAAAAGAACATTTCTCTTTCTCTTTTACTACAGACACTGCCTGAAGACTGTCGCACGAAGATTTGCAGGACTGGTTTCAGTGATATTCATCCCCAACTAAGACTTCTAACAAGGTGTAGTACAACATGTAAAAAAAGAGAAAAAAGCAAAGCATGTTTGCTGTGCAGCAATGTCAACATGAGAAATAAAATAAAATAATAAGCAACGAACAACAATAATGAGGCACACAAAGCACGATCCTTCAACAAATATTGTTGACACATTTCAAATGTAAAAAGAAATCATTTTTAGCTACGCCAACCTTTAACACTAACCCATAACTTAAATCTATCATGCCAAACATGGCCGACAGAAAACAGGATACTACAACAAATACTGCTAACACATAACAAATTCAACAATAAATCCTCTTCTCTGGGCCCTAACCTACAACATTAAACCCACAACCTAAACAGACACAGAAAATAGGATACTACAACAAATATTAACACCTACAAAAAAACACAATAAAGCCTCTTTTCTGACCCACACCCTATAAGCCTAAATCTACAAGATAATCCTACAATTACAACAATCGCCTACAGAAAACAACAAAATACTTCAAATATTGGTACCATTTACAAAATTTACTCCACAATTCCCTTGCCTGTGCTATGCCTATAAGCCAAACCTAGAAACCTACAATCTCAAAAGTAGCGTCCACAAAAAAAAATAATACTAACCCATACTAATTGAACACTATAAAGCAAGTTCATCTACAATAACCTATGATCTCATACACAGAACTGAAATCTATAATGACAACACTGTTGCACAGAAAACGCTGTAGTACCAAAAAGCACAAACAAGCACTTACAAAATAAATTACAATCACAAACTAAACTAATAATGCATTCTTTTGATTTACAGATTAATATGGCTGGTACTGACAAGAAACAGGAAAAGATAATATGGCAAACTAGAGAACGACAAAAAAGATGGGCAAACCATCAGACTCCGGAGCAGAAGGAAATTCGACAAGAAAAAGAACGGAAAAGACTTGCAAGCAAAAGACTATCAGCTGAAACAATAATATCTACACATAAGAAGGCAACTAAAAAACAAAAGCATTTAGAACCTGTTGCTGAACAATCAGATAACATTTCCAATGATGACTTACAAATTCATACTGATATATGTTCTTCAAAGTGTCCTTTACTTAAGTCTTTAGTAGAGGTTCATAATTGTGGTGAGATGAATATTCTCTGTCAGTTTTGTGGGACTTATCCTTTCTAAACAGGAAAGACCCAGAGATGGCGAGTTCATAAGTTGCTGTCAAAAAGACAAGGTAAAACTTCCAGAAAGACAACAATTCCCACCATATTTACAAAGCATTATGACTGAGCCTGCTTTTCCCAACTACAAAAATGTCAAAACAAACATAAGATCATACAATAGTGCCATATCCTTTGCATCTATGGGGGCAACATTAGCTGCTAATGTGCCAGGACATGGTCCTTACTGCTTTAAAGTCCAAGGACAAATTTACCATAATTTTTCTAATTTACCTCCAGAGCAAGGAGAGCAAAGAACATTTCATGGATTAAGTTGTGTTTTTAAGTTTAGGCTTAAAACATAAGATTAAGTTTTAGTCTGGCAGATCCAGGTCTTATAGACAACATCAACTTTGAAGACTATGACATTCAACTACAAACAGAAAGAACAGAAGAAAGACTTGCAACTTTAAATACATTACAATTGCAAGCATTTCATTCTATTAAAAATGCCCTAGATAATGACATGGTCAAAGAGCGTTATTTCTATCTCGATGGACCTGGCGGATCAGGAAAAACAAATCTATATAATTTATTGATGAGTTTTGTACGAGCACAAGGTCAAATAGCACTGGCATTTGCAACCACTGGAATTGCAGCACTTTTGTTAGAAGGTGGAAGGACTGTGCATAGTGGATTTAAACTGCCAGTGCCTATTTTGGAAACATCAGTGTCGGATATTCGAATGACATCATTACAAGCAAAAAAAAATTAAAAAAAGTAAATTAATTATAATAGATGAGGCTGCAATGATGTCATGCTATGCCCTACAATGTATTGACCGTTTGCTTCATGAAGTCATGGATAATGTTGTTAGGTGGCGATTCTAGACAAACATTATCTGTCGTTGTACATGGAAATCGAAACAACATTATCAAAACATATATAAAGTCAAGTACACTATGGAAACATTTTACCCATCTTCAATTACAACAAAATATGAGATCAGAAGGAGAAAATTATTTCAATGATTGGCTTATTACAATTGGAGAAGGAAAAACAGAACAAATCCCAAATTTACCTGAGGACACTGTGCACATCCCAACTCATATGATTTGAAAACAAGTTCTTATATCGGCTATATTCAAAACTACAATAAATAACGAGGACTTTTCTGAACTTGCCAACAAAGTCATGCTAACATGCAAAAATAAGGAGTGGAATGCCACCACATATTTTGCATCTAAAGAAAGGTGCAATTGTCATGTTACTGCGAAATATGAACCAAGAAATAGGCCTATGCAATGGGACAAGATTAATTGTTCAACAATTAAAGGACCATTTAATAGATGCTGAAATTCTAACTGGTACCCATAAAGGAGAGAGAGTTTTCAAACCAATTATAGATTTGGCACCAAGTGAAAGTTGCCTCCCTTTTGTACTTCAAAGAAGACAATTTCCCATCATCATGGCATTTGCCATGACCATTAATAAATCACAAGGACAAACTTTCAAATCTGTGGGTATATTCTTAGAACAACCAGTATTTGCACATGGCCAGTTGTATGTTGCCTACTCAAGGTGCAAAAATCCACAGGCTATTAAAGTTTACATTGAAAACAATGAAAGTCAAGGTGATTTATTAGATGATGGACGCATTTTTACCCAAAACATTGTCTACTATGAAGTACTGTAACTTTCATTTCAAGAAACACAACAAATGGCACAGAAACAGCAACTAAAAGTAACAAATGACAGGTTGGACAATTTAACAACAAAAAACTAAGCAAAAATATCGACAACGGTGGTTTCATTTAAATAATTACATTTTAGGGCACTCACAATATTTTTACAGCACCAATATTTCCATAATAAACTATATACAATGGCAAAAAACATAGAGAATAGTGGTTACACATCGCGGACGAACTTTAATGTCTCGCGTTCTCTTTTTAGAGAATCACTCTTCCACATAGGAAACTCTATGTGCCTTTTTCAACAATTACAACACCAACAAACAAATGTCAACCATTAAAGAGCACCAATGACAAAATAACTAATTACTATTTCATGGAAGTACTGTTTCTGCATGATTAGCCCCACCCCCTTGCATTTAAAACAAATCCAGTTCAAATGTTAATTAAGTATGTTACTGTTAACAAGGTTATAAGTTTAACAAAAAACAAGCTAAAGTTGGTTAATTGCAGATATTTCCAAGTTTATGTTAACAACAGAAGGACGTTTTGTTACACAATATAAATGTAGCATTTCATGTAAAATATTAATCCAGGGAGTAATCCAATGGCCAGTTAATGGGGTCAGGAAGGAATTACATTTTTTCCCGCTTTGATACAATTGGCTACGTTTCAAGGATGGTTTTTACTGTTTGCCTTCCTCTGGATTCAATGTATATTTCCTTTAACAGTTCTTAATCTACAAGTTGCATGTTAAAAAAAAAATATTATGTCAAGTTTACAATACTCATTAATACAATGTTCAACTGTTCTTACATTCAAATGTTACGACTTTTACAAAAAAAATCTTGAACAGTTCGTCAACAAAAAAATACAATGTTCCAAAAATAAACATATTTAATATAATAATTGTACTTCTTTCTACATAAGAAAAAGGTTACAAGTGTTAAATACACATATTACCGCCAAAAGAAATTTACAAACATACACATCTCATTGCCGTGATTTTTTGACTGGCAAGTAGCTAGTATATTGTAATGATGACACATACTTTCTCATATGACATTGCTGATGTACTTTTTATTACAGATGTGTAATGTATTCCCCTGCTTGTCAGATATACAGATGTGTTAGAGCTCATTCACCATTTTCCCAGCATGGTATCTCAGATGGATAATCATCTTCATTGACGTGTGTAGAAGGTACAATGTCTACAATGTTTCCCAAAGTCTTAGTACAAAATAAAACTGTAATTACTTCCTATCTTCTGCAATTCTACTAACACTCCACGCAAACCCAAAATAGGGCTTGATTACATCCTGTAGGTAATAACTCAGTAAACTCGGCCATAAGATCTTCTCTCACTAAGAGTGAGCCTTGTGGGAGATCTCATTGGACCCTTGTAATCTGGCCCCTAAACAGGCTACTGCCATCATACACACATGGCCAGCATGCTAGATGTAGTCACAGACCTAGAATGGGTGTCCTCTGACAAGCAGAATTAGGGATATTTATAGTTATATCAAGTTCATTTCCATACACACTTTTCTAGTAAATACAAGCAATATTTAAACATATAGAGTAATATTGTATAATCCTACACATTATGATTATATCCCTGCATTATATAATGAACATTGCACTACATAATATAATGTTAATATATATAGTTATTTCCCACCTATATCATGTCCTAAGTAAAACTCATATACACATACAGTATATACATTATCCCGAGCTCTGGCCGCTGAGCCTGGGGGACTAAACCTCCTTTATAAGGATCACTGCGGGGAATATTTTCTATTTGGTCTTTTTTTTTTTATCCATTTATTTTTATTAGTCACTCAATAAAAGAGTAGAGAATCAACATTGTATCAGTAAGCCTTGATTCGCAGATCAGGCAGTTTTTATCTATTTCACAGTCTGTAAGAAAGTCAATTCTAACTCAATGAAGTAATAATTAGTCATAAAAACATAACATACAATATTCATATTCCATTTAAATTTTCATCAACCATTTGTGACTTTCACCCTTCTTTTTCCTTTTTCTGTTCCTGTTTTCCTTATTTAACCCCGTTGGCTGAAGCTAGTTTTTGGAGCTTACCAAGGTCCTCCATTTTACCTTTGTTCCTAAAGCTCCTGGAATTATCGGATCTTCCCAACCCCCCTCCCCTCTTTTCCCCTATATAACCAATTTAACTTTAATTAAATTTTCAACCGTAACTAAACTGTTGGCAGCTGATAGTGATCTTAAAAAATCCTACTTCTACCTTTCAATGTCATATACATTACTATTATCTTACCTCTTCGGTGCTTGAGATCCGTGGGTGTTCCCCAGTCCAGCCTTCCGTTTCTCATCCCCCCTTCACTCTCTTTCTCTCCCCGGGATATCAAACCCCTGTAATTTATTTTTGCTGACTTTGATAAGTGACCCAGGGTTCCCAAATTGCCAGATATTTGTTCATAGTGTCTGCTAGAATGTGAGATATTCTTTCGAATAGCATAATTTGATTTAATTTACTGGTTATCTCTAAAGGATCTATATGATCTGCTTTCCATTTTTTAGCTATGCAGTTTTTAGTCGCTAGACATATATACTGCATCATCTTGTTTTGGGTAGCCGTTAAAGCATCCATGCCTAATCCTAATAGACAGACCTCCATCTGAGCCTCCAGATCTATTTGAAATATAATGGATGCCAGACGTGTACATTCTTGCCACATCTTTTGAGCTTTGGAGCAAGACCACCACATATGTATGAAAGTGCCTCTCGAGCTACATCCTCTATAGCAATTTGGGTTTTGTCCCCTATTCCACTTAGCTATCCGGTCCGGGGTTATATAGGCCCTGTGTAAAATCTTTATGGATGTCTCCAACAGGCTGTAATTTAATGAGCCCCTAGTCAACTCGCTCCAGGATCTTTTCCACTGTGCTATTTCCCAGGTATGTCCGAAGTCTTTCTCCCATTCTTTCATGAATTTATCTTTGGGGTCTGCTTTTGGTTTATTAAATTCTGAATAGAGCATGCCCAGTATTCCTCTTGTTAAAGGCGCTGTACTACATAGTTTTGAAAACCAAGTGTATTTCGGGATACCCTGCTGTTTGACCAGGGAGCTCGCCAAATGATTAATCCTACAGAAGTTATAATGTTCCTCTAATGGGAGATTATGCTTTTCCCTTAGACTCACATAGGAGAGAGAGCCCCCTTCCGTTACCCAGCTCCCAATTCTCCCTAGATCTCTTGATATCCACCACTCCCTTGAACGTTCAGATAGAGGAGTTCGAAATTCTGGGTGCGGTATAAGGGGAGCCAAGGGGGATAGCCACCCAGAATCCTATGGTTTGTTTGAGCCCATTTACAGCACTGTAATGACAACCTAATTATCGGGTTTTGTAGCTGTCTAAGAGCCCCTAATGGTTCTTTTAGCCAAATTACTTGCTCCCAAGTGTAAGGTCGTAGATCTTGATCCTCTATATAAACCCAGCTTGGCTTATGTTCCCGTGAATGTATCCTAGGGATAACTGCCAATTGAGCAGCGCGATAATATTGTATAAGATTAGGGCACGATAATCCCCCCCATCTTTTGTGTCTAGTCATTATCTGTTTCGCTATTCTATGCGACTTGTATCGCCAAATATATTGAAAGATTGCTTTTTGAAATTGTCTTAATTCTTTTTCCGGGCATCTAACTGGCAAGGATCGGAACAGATAAAGAATTTTCGGTAATAGATTCATTTTTACGGAGTGTATCCGTCCTAGCCAAGATAATTTGAGTTTGGACCATGAGTTCATGTCGTTCTTTAATTGTTTGATAAGAGGGTCATAGTTGAATTTATAGAGGTCCCCTAAGTTTCTTGTAAGATTAATCCCCAAGTATCTAATATGGGTCTTTGGCCAAGTGAACCTGTATTTATCTCTCAGGAAAGTCTCTTCTCCCTTGGTTAAATTTAATGCCAGCACCTCTGTTTTGGTCGTATTTAATTTAAGACCTGAGATTAAGCCAAAACTATCGAGTAGTTTAAACAGAGCCGGGATCGAGGATGTAGGGTTAGTGAGAGTACAGAGAACATCATCCGCGAACCAGCTACTTTTAAACTGAGTTGATCCAGCCTGTATTCCTTTTATTTGGGCACAAGCCCGAATCTTCTGAGCCAGAGGTTCCACTACCAAGGCAAACAACAGCGGAGAGAGAGGGCAACCTTGTCTTGTGCCCCTCTGTATATCTATAATTTCTTTGTTCTGGCCTTTTACTTTAATTTCCGCCCTAGAGTTTTTATAAAGTGTTTGAAGCAGGTTCACAAATATGTTTAAAAAACCAAACTTTGCTAGTACTTCCCATAGATAGGGCCATTCTACTGTGTCAAAGGCCTTTTCTATGTCCAGGGCTAACATGCACAGAGCTGAGCGTTGTTGTTGGGCTATATGGATTAGGTTAGTTACTTTGCGAATATTATCTCCCGCCTGCCTATGAGAAATGAAGCCCACCTGGTCTGGGTGAACCAACTTTGGGAGGAATCTTGCTATCCTGTTGGCTATAATCTTTGTTAATAATTTCAAATCAATATTGAGCAGTGATATGGGCCTGACATTTTTCACTTCTAACTTATCTTTACCCTCTTTTGGGAAAAAAACCAAATTGGCTTGGGTAAATTCTGCTGGTATTGATTTACCTTCTAAAATATAGTTAAAGAAGGTGGTTAAGTGTGGGGCTAGGATATGAGAGAAAGTTTTATAATATTGTGCCGTGAATCCGTCCGGTCCAGGGGACTTGCATGCCTTCGCCTCCTGTATAGCCTGATTCACTTCTTCTAATGTAATCTTGGAGTCAATTAACCCGTTGTCTTCCTCTGTTAATCTGGGAAGTTCACAGGAATTTAGGAAGTCCCTTATGGGGGTTTCTGTTGCTGATCTATGGGAGGTGTACAATTTACTATAGAAATTTTTGAACATTTCTTGTATTTTCTTGGGGCTAGATGTTATTTGTCCTAGTGAGTCTTTCATCTGATATATTTTTGATTGGGCAATTTTGTTTTTCAATTGGTTGGCTAGCATGGTATCTGGTTTATTCGCCCTGGCGTAGAACCTCTGACCCGTAAAACGCAAGGCTCTTTCAGTCTTAACTGACAAGATTTGATCTAACTCAACTCTCACCGACTCTATTTGTTGTCTTAGTGCTTTCGTTGGGTTTTGCTGATTCACCTTTTCTAATTCTATTAGTTTTTCCTTTGCTAACCTTTCTTTTTGATTTTGCTGTTTTTTATGTTGGGCCGCTATTTGTATACAAGTCCCTCTTATGCAGGCTTTATGAGCCAGCCATATCCAATCTGGCGTTACATTCCCAGCTATATTTTCTGTAAAGTATGAATCCAAAGCCACCGTTATTCGGTCTCTTAAGTGAGGTTGTGTTAGGAGCATTTCATTTAATCTCCAGCCTCTGGCTCCCCCCAGGGTCCCCCCCAGTTGAATTTTAAGGCACACATAGGAAAGGTCTGACCAAGTACACGGATATATCTCTACTCCATCAGTCTGGTCAATTAAGTTTGTTCCTATCAGGAAGGTATCTATTCTTGAATAAGTTTGATGTACTGTGGAGAAAAATGTATATTCCCTATCTAAAGGGTGGCTCTCCCTCCATATGTCCGTCATCTGTAATCCCCTTAGTTTAGCTTGTATTAATTCTATTTTCTTGGAGAATTTGTCTCCCCCTGAAGCTCCCGTGCGATCTAGGGATGGCTTGAGTACTAAATTTAAGTCCCCCCCTACTATCACGTATCCTAGATCTTTGGATTCCAAATGACGGAGTAGTCGCAAGAGACAGTTGTGAGGGGATGAGTTTGTAGAGTATAATGAAATAAGCGTGGTCTTACTGTCATGTATTGTGCCTGTCAAAATAATATAGTTTCCTCCCGGGTCAATGGTCTTGCTGCTAAGAATAAAGGGAAAATCCCTGTGTAGCAGGATAGCCGTTCCCGCCTTTCTTGAAGTCTGTGTGGTAGCATATATATGAGGATAGTTTCCATGTATATACTTTGGGATATCATTCAATTTGAAGTGAGTTTCTTGAAGAAAGATAGCTGCCGGATTATGTGCTTTATATGTAAGGAAGGCTTTCCTCCTCTTAAATGGAGAATTGAATCCTCTAACATTATGAGTTATAAAAGTGTACCCTACTCTAGCCATCTATCCCGGAGAGAGAAAAAAGCGTATAAATAATACTCACTTTTGAAGCCAGTGATCCCTGGTTTTTTGAAAAAACTGGACCCAGCAAGACCCTTCTTCCTGCACCTGTGAGTTGTAGGTTTCAATTCTGTGTCACTGCCAAAGAAAACAACTAACCAAAAAATGATAACATTCATTTCAATTAAACTAAAACTTTCTACGAATCTGAGTATCTTTGTGCTTGTTCCCCAGCATCTTCGTAAATGCTTCTTTGTAAATCTGGTCTGAGGAGAGAGAGTCTTCCCTGTCTCCTGCATGCCAGAATGAGGAACGCACGGTATGTAACGTTACGTTAGGCAATTGTAATGCCCTTCTTTAAACTTCCTTTACTTAATCTCCGTAGGGTCCCACCCTCTAATTCTTTTTTTTTATTTATTTTTTTTTTTTTTTACAATGTTTCCCCCACTGCCCTTATTTATTTCTTTAATAAGTTCTCTTACTCCCTATTGTCTGTTATACTTCTCAGTCCCTCCCTACGTTAATAATGTTGTGTAGATAATATATCTTTTAACTGTCGAAATGGCCTAAAGTTACTCAACCTCTTTAGTCTTAATCTCAACACTTTGCCCTTCTCGATAAATGACCCTATATTTCTAACCAACTAGACCTCAGGTATAAAGGAAAAAGAACCTTTTAGTCTCTTCTGCCTAGCCCTTATTCCCTAAGACAAAATTATATTCATATAACTGTGTACATGGTTTACCTTTATATTTACTTAAAGATCTAGCAATATTAAAGCCTCTTTAATTTTAGCCTGGCTACTTAGGCTTTTTGTAGTAAAGTCTCTACAACTTTAACAGTCCAGGCATTGATAGTATGAGGTATCTTAGAGTTCCTTGATCTATCCTCATTCCCTATGTCAGGGTCTAGATAAGACAATATTTCCCTACTTATATTTTCTGAGAGAGTTCTGTTGTTGTAGGTCCTATTTTACGCCTTTGTGGAAGTGGAGTATCTTGCCACTGTCTCTTTGGGCTCCTTCGAGGGGATTCTTGTTGTTGTAGGCCTTGTTCCTTTGTTGTGGTTAGTTCCAATTTTTGTAGAATTCGCATACATTCTTCTAAGGTTTTGGTGGAATAAGAAGTTCCTTTTATCTGAAACAGGAGCACAAAGGGGAATCCCCATCTGTATGCAATCTTGTGTTGTTGCAAGACTATCAGCGCCGGTCTCATCTGTCGTCTTCTCAGAAGAGTGTTGGGGGCTAAATCTGCATATATCTGTAGTATAGAGCCATCTGGACCTTTAATTTCTCTGCATTTCCTTGCTGCTCCCAGTATAGCGTCTCTGTCCCTCTGACGAAGGAGCCGTACAATTACATCTTTGGGAGTATTAGGAGCTGAAGTAGCCCCCAGGGCCCTTTGGGCCCTTTCAATTTCCCATTGTGCCTCTGGGAGTGTCGGGGTCAGGGAGTTGAACGTGATTTGGATGTAGGGTAAGAAATCCGTCACTGTTCGGGGTATCCCCCTTAATCTCAGGTTATGTCTCCGACTCCGGTTGTCCATGTCTTCTAGTTTTTCAGCCATTTCTGCAATCTGTAAGGAGTGCTCTGTCACAGCCGACCCCATCTGGTGTTGAGTTTCTCCCCAATCATCCACTAAGGTTTCTAAGAGATGGGTTCTTTGACCCAGATCGTGTATCTCTTTTGAGAGCTCTTTTTTGATGCTGTCTAGTTTGCTTTGCATGAGTTCCGCTATCTGCGCCATTGACTTTGCAGATATGTCCATGGAGTTGTTATTACTTTGTTCCATATCTGATTCAGAAGGTCCTGAATCTGTTGGGTCGCTGTCTGAGGTTTGTTTTTGATTGGCCATAGTTGTTTGAAAGTGCTCTTTAATGTTTTTGGAATGTTCTGACCGTTTGGGTTTAACCATGATTCCAGTTCAAGAATATATCAGCACCTTCAATGTCGCCACTCTTTGTCACTTTTTAAACCTATAAGCAGTGTTTTAGCAACTAATGACGGCTTTGATTCTGGGATCCCCTGAGCATAGACTTCTTATGATTCACTTTTTCAACATTATATGGGAGTGTTGGAATTCAGTGTGAAGGCAGTGGTGCATTTACACTTTTAGTCGGTGGGACCCAGGGTTGCGGGTGCTTCTTATGCCATGTTTATATTCTTTTCTGTCAGTCTCTTTTCCTCTCTGTCACCCTCCATTGGGTTCATGTTTTTGGTTATCTGCTCTCGTCAGCTATGGTCCAAAATTTTGGTGTTAAGCCCCAATTATTCTTTTCTAGTCCTTTTTTTTTTTTTCTCCTAGAAGGCCACCAGGTGGCAGCAGATAGAAGTAATCCTGCAGTTTAGTATAATCTATGAGACAATTATGAGATCAATGTGGCTTTGAGCAGATTATTCATATGCAAGATATTCACAAGTTATTTAAGTATAATGACCCTATAGTTGTCCTAGTATGCATACATTAGAGCCATCTGTTGAAATATCATAATGAAGTATAAGTTGTTAAGTGAGGCCCCTCTGCCTTGGAAAAAAGTCTATGGGGTCTCTAGTTTATTCAAGCTTGATCCCTATGATATTATTAGAGTAGAGGATATAGGGATAGTGGATAGTGTTTAATAGTACCTGGTAAGGCCAGCAGCTAGGTCTAGAGACTGAAGCTCTATTCTTTCACTTACTGCAAAATGGCGTCTGCGCCCTCGTGGCCCCTCTATCTGTCTTCTCTTCTGTAGCCACCTCAGGGCTTCTAGCATGCAGGGGTCCCCAGCTCAAGCTTGTGGCCGGCCAGGTTACTCTGGCTCTCTTCTTTATTGCTTTTGGGGGTAATGTCTCTCCCCAATCCCTCAGGCCCCGTTACAGACCTGTTCCAGGGATCCTCAAGATGGCAGCCGTGGTCTGTGCAGTTCCCTTTCCCCGCGTCTCGAGGTCCGGCCTGCTTTCAGGGACTCCCTGTGTGGTCCAGTCACCACCGGACTCTCTGCCACTCTCCCCTTGGATCTCCGGGAGGAAGTGCTCGGTTGCCCTCCGCAGCCTCCGGGATAGGACACAGGGCCTCAGGCTGGATGTCCCCCACCACCAACCCAGCTCCGATGGCGGGCCCGTCCAGTATAGGGTAAGTTATAGCGTGGGCTCACGCTTACCTTCCCCTCTTTGTCACCCGGTGCCGCCGCAGGTCCTTCCCCGCGGGTCTCCTCTTTCCTATGCCGCCGATTGCTGTGTCCGCGGCCTTGCCAGAGCCTTCTACCTGTGCAGGGGGACACAGGGGGTCGCAGCCACGGGAGGCAGGATGTTGTAGGCCTCACACTCGTGTCGCTGTTGCCCGGCTCTATCCCCTCCAAATCAGTGTCTTTCTGCCTCTCCTCTTTCCCTTTAGCTTGTGGGGTTGCTTTGGGGATAGTTTCATACATTTTGGGTGAGTTTTACTCTTTTTAATGTGTTTCTTTAGAGGAGCAGCTCCTACACACCCTATTTGGTCTTTTGAACAACAAACTTGATAATTTGCTATAAAGTAAAAATAAAATACAGAGTCTTTACATTTGTCATTTGTGTATGATATTATTATTTTACTAGAGACGGCCATTTTCTTTACGAAGCTTCCTGCAGCATAATTACATATACAAGTCACAAACTACAATTTGTGTTATTAGTTTTTACTTTTTTTTTTTTAATGTTGCTTATTTTCCAGTGTAGTTCTTCAAAATGGGCTTTCTACATTTTTAAAAATTTGTTTAAAATACATAAACATTTATATTGATAATTTATTTGCTTATTCTCTTTGATTTCTTAAAGGCACAATAAGGCAAGTGCAGGGAAAGACTAAAGACAATCTCATTTAAATGTTGGCCATTTGTGTGGCAGAAAACCTTTTCTTTTCTATAAATTGCCACATTTCTAGGAGCATATTAAGACATTCTCACCCAATAAGTGCTCTAATTATTCATTTACTTGTGAACTTTCTCTTCTGCAAAGACATCTGAAGACCCCACAGGATTGCTTAAGATTCTTGTTTCCAAAGATCAGTGTAAGAGCCTGGAGGGGGTAGAACAAATATAAACAAACTCTGCAAACCCAACTAACAGGGGTATTATAATCATTAGTGAATGATAAACCCAGATTGCTAAGTAGAAGACTATTTGCAGTGTTAGCAGTAGGGTCATGGTCATAGCTGCATGAACATGAGCTTTCACATGAGAGAAGCTAATGGTGGATGATCCTCGGTGCAGTCTCAGGACATGTAGGATGAGGGAGATGATGGTCGATCCCAGTGATATTAGAGTCAGAAGCAATGGGATGGAAGCTCCTCCTCCATACACAAATATATATAATTTTATAAAGAAAATATTTTCTTCTCTGCCGGAAGCTGTGCTATTTGCTGAATTGACGGTAGGGTCAGTAAATAACAGCAGAAGAGTAAACAGACAAATGGATAACACAATGGATCCTGAGAGCAGCCAAGGCAGCAGATTGGTGAATCTCAGCCTTAGGTACGTGAGGAGACGGTGCTGGAAGGTGACAATCTTGATGCAGTAGAAGGTACATAAGCAGGCAGTGATCCAGGTGTTTGATAGGACTGATACACACACAATGGTATAGAGAATGTATAGGTTGTATAAAGATAAATAGTTATTCCAGATCTTCATAATATTAATAACTAATAGAAAGGTTTGTGCAATGATGCTAAGTAGTCCTTGGATGGATAAGATGAGATCAGGTGGACTTTGATATCTTCCCATAATCCAGGATCTGATACTGACCATCACAATAAAAGCATTGAGAGGAACGCCGCTAAAGAATGAGGGAATGGTGAGAGCTAAGACACCTAAGTCGGCCTCCTGCATCTTTCTTTTGTTTCCTTTAGATGCAGAAATAAATATTAATGTTGCAGAATGACCTCCGGTGCTGTGGTCTGCTTGCTCTGAGATCTTTATCTGTATATTAATATAAGACTAAGCAGTGCATTTATACAGCGTCCTGTCTGTGGTTTCTCTCATTTGTTATTTGTCTATATTTAATCTACTTTGCATGCCAGGATAGGACACTTTGTTTATTCACTAATCTGACTATTAAACTCTTGGAATATTGGACAATGAAGAAGAAGTAATCACTGATAGCTCCGGTACTGATAGGGATGGAGACAAGCATGTCTACTAAAATGCTAGTACAAGAGTACTTTTAGTTAAATATATATTTTCAAAGATATAGATTTTTCTTTTTGCCTGTCAGTTATTAAAGGATCTCTTTAGTGCCAATATAACAGATTCTATAAAGAATAGTTGTTTATAACTTGCTAAGAATAAAACAGTTTGCATTTCTCTAAATTGGCACCAAGATATTACATGGTAAACGTATTAAGCTGGGGTGAAAGAGGATATGTGGCATAAGCAGGAAGTGGGTCAGTTGAAACTAAAATGGCAGATTCCACTGCAGCATATTTTCACATGCAGGTAATAAATTAGAGGAATCATTATTATTTTTTATATTCTCAAACATGTTGCTCATATTCAAGTGTGGTTCTTCAGAATATATACTTTAACATTTTGACCACATGTTTATTTTCCAATATAAATTAATGGCGTAATTTGTAGTTATACATTTAAAATATTAAAGTCTAATTATACATCAATATTTATATTGATATTTCATTTGCGTATTTTCTATTTTTTTTATATATATTATATATATATATATATATATATATATATATATATATTTATATATAGTTTAAATTAAATGTTTCTTGGCTATTAATTCCCAAATGCTACTGCTCCCAAAACCCTCTGTTCTTGCCCTGGTTTGCAAGCAATGCTTTTCTCTTAAACATGTTATAGGCGCTCTACCATTTATGATCTAGCTCTAACGCTTAGCCTTAGAAATTTCATATCTCTTACCTAAATGTTACCTAGTTTTACATACCTTAAACTAAAGAAAATAATTTGGTATGCTGCTGTTTCTGAATTGAATACTGTTATGAGTTCCTGCTTCAAAGAACATACTTTTCTGCATTATTTTATTTTTATTGTACATATACATAATATATTATATACCATGACCAGCTCTACAATCTGTGTGTTATTTTTATACCTTCAATGTCATTGTTTCCAAAAACTCAGAACTCCAGCATCTTGGCAGATGAGTCAAAGCAACTTAAGAACATATCACAAAGTGCACACCCTACAACATATGACAATATGCCCACCCTACAACATATCACAAAGTGCACAACCTACAACATATAAAATCAGAAATGGACAATACTGTGCATTAATATCATGGGTGTGTTGTGGGTGGATCCCAAGAGAGCAAGAGGCTTGTGGGGAAAAGGGGATAGCTACAGGGGCTAATGTCATCTTCTAGAATAAAAATGAAGCATAGCACCTAACAGGGTCACATGTAGTCACTACACCACTGCAACCGGAATCTGATGAAAAAAGAATCATCACGTTGTTTAATTGAAGCAGCCATTAATGTGCATAGCACTTACAACTTGTCTAGATCTGCTCACTGAAACAGATGATTCAACCTCTGGACTGTGTAATCCAATCCAGTTTCACACATACAGTGTGGTGGCAAAAAATAAAGAAAAAAATTAAAGACTATTCAACTAAAAAAAGACATAGGAGGATAAAAAAAAATCTAATCCACATGCATGTACAGTACAATGCTAATACTGTAACAATATACCAACTCATCTGAATCCCATCTGCAAGCATTGCTATAAGCTAGGTCTCTGGATAATCAGAAATATGGGAAAATACTCATTAATATGGAGAGGTCACAAAGGTCAGCAGCCAGATTCACTGTTACTTACATCAGACCCAAGGATCTGTTCTTAGACTGATATTGAGGTCAGAATCACATGCTTTACTTGTGTATATATTAATGCTGGCTGTCATTAACATTCCATTGTGCGACTTTGCAAGTCCACCACCTTAGAGATATTAATCTATATTTAAAAAAAAAAAGAAAATATACAAACTAAAGCCTGAAAAAATCATAGAGACTGCAGCATCTCTTCTTAACAGCATTCCTTAGTGACCATCAATTGGTGACATGTTAAACAGAAACCTACATGTCCACAGAAAAGAGGATCATGGACCATGTGATGGGAGGTAGCCATCTGCATGCAGAATATCACCATCTCGTAGGCCAAGATCCAAGACTCTGTAGCCAGGCTAGATTAGGTTAACATTGTGACCAATAGATTGTCACTGATGAGTGCTGTTGAGAAAGCACAAACGTGTCCGCAGTCCCTATGTCCTCCTCCGCCTAGCCACAGGGCCCACATCATCCGTGGCTGTCCGTCGTCTCCCTACTGGTGGTGGTGGTGGGGGGGAGGCAACAGCACCACAATTGGCCGTGGCAGAGCCATGGAGAAAAGAGAGGATGGGCCTGGCTGCTGGTGTCTGGGGATGCCTCAGGGGTAGAGGAGAGGGGGCTGGGGATGAGTCCATGTCATAGCAGCCTGGCCAGATAGAACTCAGTTATGAGATGATGCCTCCTCTCCTCCCTAGTGCGCCATGCCTGGCTGCACATCACCTCCGAATGATTGACAGAAATGCTTGCCTGGATCCCCTGGAGAAAGTCCAGTTGCTGGTGCATGAGGGTCAGCATCTCCACCTGCGCAGCCTGTGTTAGTGGTGATGGTGGTGGTTGGGATGCAGGTCCTCGGTGCAGGGCTGGTGAGGAGGTTGCAAAGATCTAGTGGGGAGGGTCTGGGGCCCGGCTTAAGCCAGGGGTGATGCAGGCAGTAGTGTCGATGTGCCCGGTGGTGGCGGCCAGGCCAGTGCTCTGCTATGGGCAAAGGAGGTGGTGGCTTGCTGGATGGCAAGTTGGAGGGCCCCGGCGAAATCCAAAGATTTTTGAGGAGGGGCATATTTGGGAGGTCCAGTTGGTGACCTCACCACCCAAATCTCCTCTGAGAGCCAGTGCCCTCTCATCTTCTTCCTTCCTCCTCCCCTTGCGCTGGTTCCTGCTGAGCCGGGGCTTGCTCCTCCACATCCTGCTTGGATGAAGCTGACACCCCCTCATCTGGCTCTCCACTAGACCCAGACCTTCTCCTGGATGCTGAAAGATAGAAAAGAAAGATGTATATCTCAGATCTAGATTTGAGCATGGATGATTCTCCTAATTGCAACTCAGATTAGCTCATATACTATATATAATCTTTTCTTTGGTTTATGGTCTTGATCGTTTTTGGCTCCTAATGCTATCTTGATTCCGGCTGCGTTCTGTAACTATATAGGCTGCAGTGGGCACACCAATAAATGGACTCTCTATTGATTTATTTTTGTTGTTGTGCCCAGGAATGACAGTGATTTGTTATCTTTATGTATTTAATGATGCATCAATCTATCCCTTGTTAATTCCATGGAGCTGACTTGTCAGTGTCCTGGTTGGTCATCGTGTATATGTGTAATGTGTGTGGTGCACATGTGGTTACTTGTTGGTGTATGTCATATTCACATGACATGCAGGCTGGGTCCTGCTGGGCCACCAGGTCTGGAGTTCCAGTGGCAGGCAATGGTCTCAGAAGGTGATCCTCTCACATTCATTATAGGTCAAGATGCATCCATGGTCTTTCTTATCCATCATCTTCCTCACCTTGGCCCTTGGCCCTGATGTTCATACCGATGTAACCTCTGCCAAGTCTGAGCCCTAGGCCCAGGCTTAACTTCCCTGTTCCCCAAACTACCACGCCCCCCTGGGATCAGACCCCTTCACCTCTGTCACTCTTCTACATGGCCTAGCGCTTGAGCCCCCTTCCACCACCCACCTCTTCACTCTCCCTCCTCTTCCTCTCCCTCCTCACCCTCCTCTCCTCCCTCCTCCCTCCCCTCCTCTCCTTTCTCCTCCATCCTTGCCCTCCTTTCCTCTCTCCTCGCCCTCTTCTCTTCCCTCCTCTCCTCCCTCCTCACCCTCCTCTCCTCCCTCCTTGCCCTCCTCTCCTCCCTTCTCACCCTCCTCCTCCTCTCCCTCCTCTACTCCCTCCTTACCCTCCTCTCTTCCCTCCTCTCCTTTCTCCTCCCCTCCTCTCTTCCCTCATCTCCTCCCTCCTCCCTCCTTGCCCTCCTCTCCTCCCTGCACCTGCTCTCCCTCCACCACCTCACTCCTCACCTCCTCCTCCCCACCTCTGCTGCACGTGACCACCTGCTGCTCCTCTCTTTCTTACTCCACTCTCCTCCTCCCCACCTCTCCACACTCCTCCCCTCCTATCTCCTTCCTCCATGTCACAAAAATAATATAAGGATAAATAAACACATTTTTTACTGTATATGTGTGTTGGAAAAAAAATGTGTGTGCTATGTGTTATTGATCACTGATGGGGGGTGGGATGTGGGGGGTGTGGTGTGTCCTAACTATATATGTCTCTATGTGTGTTCCTAAACCTATGTGTATTTAAAATATGTGTAATCTGTAAATATGTGTAAGTCTTAAGTGTAAATAGGTATGAGATAAAATCTAAATCAATAAAAATGCAAAATACTTCTCACCTAGATCCTACTCTCAAATTTATAAGCTTCCATTGTCAATCATAGTTGTCTCGACCGCTTTCTATTGGCTACCGCAATTGGTGTACATGATCCCTCATGAATACTGCACTTCTCATCCAGCCCTACCATGTTGGTGTTTCATGAGCTGCAGTGGGCAGATCCAAAACAAGAACTATTTGTATGATTTAAGGTAGTAAAAACATAGCATTTATGCATTTAATAAAAAAACAAAGTACTCAATTATTTTATATAACTAGTAAAATCCATAACACTTCAACATCCCTTTAATATCCTTAATTTCCCTGATGGATTATAGTGGTAGAATGTAGCCTTATTTACATAAAATGTTAGTGTTTTTTAAACAAACTTATAGGGACACTGTGGACTATTTTCTCCTCTTGTCCTTATTTGTGTGATGCATAGTGGCAGGAAGTGCATATGTATCTACATGCTTGTATTTTATTACCATTCCTGTTTAACATCCGTTTGAATGTAAACATAACTTCATATCCCCTTTTCATCCCCAGAGAACCGAAATGACTTTGACTTTCTCTATTATGGACAACATTCACATTGCTACAGAACATCCTTGACTCACACAATGTCCTCCAATGAGTCCTCAACGCCACAAAACCATTATTGGATTACAACCATAAAGAAGCACTGAAATTGCAGACCAGACGACCTCTCGGGCTGGTAGGAAATGGAATTGGTATTTGGCAACTCTTAAATCACATTAAATGGAACCAGTTAACATTGATATCCTCAAACTGACAGTGCTGAACTTCCTGTATCTGCTTGGATGCCGCATGTTCTCCTTGTATTTGCTATGTTTCCTATATGTACATTTATGCCCATAAACTAATGTGCACGTTGATATACAAATACTTGTACATACAGTACATATAATTCCCCTTAGAAGTCAAAATACTTGGTTTTGTTGATTTCCGGTGTAAATAAGTCTACATAGATTATTCAGTTCAAATGATGCTAGTAAATTGTAACTTACAATCCCACTCCCATCTTATAATTAGTCGTTATAATCAGTTCTACTCACTGTTCACATGACATCTTTAAAGACAAGACATGGCTGTAGTTCTCATGCTCTATAATCTCCTACTGTCCAAGCTGTACTGACCATGAGTAAATGGCGCCTCCTGCAGGCCAGTCCAGTTTTTAAATCTTTAACTGTACTATGATGTCACTGCTAGCTGTATTATGATGTCACAGGTGAGACCCATAATATCATAACCTTGTGGTCAGCTGGCAATCTAGCAACAGGCCACCATGTTCAGGGCCTTGAAGGATGTCCCATTGAATATGGCGTTGGATGTATCTATCTACAATAAGGTCTATAGTTATTTACTACAAGACTAAATATCTTCATTCCTTTCACATAAAAAGGGACAACTGGTCCTTATGACGAATATTCTGTGAAGCAAGACAGACCCTAACAACCCTGAGCAGTATTCACTAAGGTGAGACGTATAATCTCTGTAATCATTGTACATCCACCATTTTAACATATTTAATATTTACTAATAAGTGAAGCTCTCTATTACTAACCTGCGCACGATCATACATGTAGTACATGTTTTACAGGAAGGAAACCCTAATATATTAAATCATTCATGTAACTGACAGTTAACTCAATTTAAAGGACCACTGCAGCTCAAGAAAGCAGCACCTGTTTGTGAAGTATGCAACAAACTAGCGTCAGCAGCTGTGTACGCCGTGGACAAAACATTTTTAGATACTCGATTTATAAATAGAGGAATTCATTTTGTACATTTGTTAAATCACTTCACAAGAGTGTGTGTTTTCTTATATCTATCAGTGAAGGGAGGACTGAGGGGGGGAGAACAGGGAGAGATCAGAAGGCTTTGTTAGATAACTAAATAAGATTTAAATTGACAGGAATTGATAATAATTGGGTTTTTATTTGAAATTTTTCTGGCAAGTTACATAGTTACATAGTAATTAAGGTTGAAAAAAGATTTTCAGTTCATCAAGTTCAACCTTTTAAGATCTCCTCTGATCTGAAATATGCAGATTAAATATTAATTACTTAGTTGTTAATTAATTATTAATCAATTATTTTTTATTTATTTTTTTTAATTATTAATTCAGAGGAAGGCAAACAGAAAAAAAAAACAAGTAAGACTTAGCCAGTTGTCTTAAAGGGAGAAAAAAAAATCTTCCTGGCCCCAGATACTGGCGATCGGATTTCTCCCTGGATGAATACTGTCTCTCTAATTATCCATGATAACCCTGAATTCCCATTTTAATTAGAAATAAATCCAGTCCCCTTTCAAAGTTATCTATTGAATCCGCTGTCACCACCTCCTCTGGTAGAGAATTCCACAGATTAACCACCCTTACTGTGAAGAACCCTTTTCTTTCTTTAAGGTGGAAACTTTATACTTCTAAACTCAAGGGATGTCGTCTTGTCAGTTGAAAACCTCTTGGCACAAAAAGCTCCCTTGACAAATTGTTATACTGACCCTGGATGTATTTATATAAGGTAATTGTAACGGATCTCCTGGCACCCCGACCGGGTACCTCCATTGATGGACGCGTCCTAGTTTGCGTCGAGGTCTACAAGCACTGCACCGGACACCACAACCACCACAGACTCCACAACCTCCGTAGCTTAACTGGAGCCGCGCCGTCTTCCTTCCACCCTGTATGAATCTCCAGCATCCAGGATCGTGTGGGGAAGACCTCTCCTCCAAGGAGAGTACATCAGGAACAAGGGTTCAGTAGTTACCGCTCAAGGGAGTATGCAAAAGCATAGCAATCCCCAGTATGATATAGCAATCCCCTCCAAGAACGAGACGAGGCTATGTTTTGGAGGGTCAAGTAGAACTCTCTTGCTGGCACACCCAGCCTGGTGTTTAGTACAGTCAGGTAAACAGAACACACCCAGGGGAAGGTATAAACAACCAATAACACAATAGTAACGCCCACAGTTTTCCTCCCCTCCTGCTTGGGAGATAAGTGAGTTTATTACTGTATCTACTCAATTATCTCTCAGCTAAAACTTACACATTTTTATACATTTTTATAACTTTATGATTTTACATAGTACATAAATAAAACTTACATTTTTATGAACAACATAAATTGTGGAACAACATATTAAAAAATACTGTGTTTGAAGGGCAATATGTCCCAGGGCCATAGTCGCAGGGCAGGAGGCTGGCAAACAGTCTCTCCAAGACAAAGTGGCGAAGGGCACTTCGTCACACATCTCCCCTTTGGGGGGAAGTCTAACCAGGCACCTGACCTTCTGCCGGTCAGTGCCTCCGTTAGACGATCCACCAACCCACAATAAACCAGTGCTAGAGCAGCCCCCCCACAACAACAAAGTGCAAGAGCAGCCCACCCACAACAAACAGTTACTGCACCTGGATATTTTGCTGTGGTGATGGGGCAAAACGCTGAGGGGACTTGAGGGGCAGAGGCCAGCGGCACTCTGCCCTGATGCCAGCTCTTCTGCTGGTATAACCTGCAGGACATCCTGCTCTGTACAATGGACAAAGGGAGGGCAGAGGCCGACTGCACTCTGCCCCGCTGTCAGCTCTTCTGCTGGGGTACTTGGGACATATTCCTGCTCAGTAGCCAGGAAAACGTGGGGGTCAGTGGGGGTTAACATTTCCTCTGTTAACCCTGGGGCCACATTAGAAGTTAGCTGGGGAGGGGAATTTGTACTTACCCCCTCCTCCGGTTGTCCCAGTGAGGGTAGTTGGGGATCTGGACAGGCTGTGGGCGCAGAGACCACGGTCCCATCTGCGCCATCTGGGAGATTGGTGTCTCCCCTGGTTAGGGTAAACTGTTGCTGGGGATGAAGGACGACACCTTCTGCCCCCTGTGGTTCACACTGCCGCTGGGGGGGAAGGACGACACCTTCTGCCCCCTTGTGGTTCACACTGCCGCTGGGGGGGAAGGATGACACCTTCTGCCCCCTGGGGTTCACACTGCCGCTGGGGGGAAAGGACGACACCTTCTGCCCCCTGGGGTTCACACTGCTGCTGGGGGGAAGGACGACACCTTCTGCCCCCTGGGGTTCACACTGCTGCTGGGGGTGAAGGACGACACCTTCTGCCCCCTGTGGTTCACACTGCCGCTGGGGGGGAAGGGCGACACCTTCTGCCC
The DNA here is from genome assembly GCA_027410445.1 of Discoglossus pictus. Taxonomy (NCBI): domain Eukaryota; kingdom Metazoa; phylum Chordata; class Amphibia; order Anura; family Alytidae; genus Discoglossus; species Discoglossus pictus. The sequence continues at coordinate 54,082 of JAPZIH010001088.1, forward strand.
CCTGGGGTTCACACTGCCACTGTGGGGGAAGGACGACACCTTCTGCCCACTGGGGTTCATACTGCCGCTGGGGGGGAAGGACGACACCTTCTGCCCCTGTGGTTCACCCTGCCGCTGGGGGGGAAGGACGACACCTTCTGCCTCCTTGTGGTTCACACTGCCGCTGGGGGGGAAGGACGACACCTTCTGCCCCCTAGGGTTCACACTGCCGCTGGGGGGGAAGGACGACACCTTCTGCCCCCTGGGGTTTACACTGCTGCTGGGGGGAAGGACGACACTTCTGCCCCCTGGGGTTCACACTGCTGCTGGGGGGAAGGACGACACCTTCTGCCCCCTGTGGTTCACACTGCCGCTGGGGGGGAAGGGCAACACCTTCTGCCCCTGGGGTTTACACTGCCGCTGGGGGGGAAGGACGACACCTTCTGCCCCCTTGGGTTCACACTGCGATGGGGGGGAAGGACGACAACTTCTGCCCCCTGGGGTTTACACTGCCCCTGGGGGGGAAGGAAACACCTTCTGCCCCATGGGGTTCACACTGCCGCTGGGGGGGATGGACTACACCTTCTGCCCCCTGGGGTTCACACTGCTGCTGGGGGGAAGGACGACACCTACTGCCCACTGGGGTTCACGCTGCTGCTGGGGGGGAAGGACGACACCTTCTGCCCGCTGGGGTTCACACTGCCACTGGGGGGGAAGGGCAACACCTTCTGCCCCCTGGAGTTCACACTGCCACTGGGGGGGAAGGATGACACCTTCTGCTCCCTGGGGTTCACACTGCCGCTGGGGGGGAAGGACGACACCTTCTGCCCCCTGTTGTTTACCCTGCCGTTGGAGGGGAAGGACGACACCTTCTGCCCCCTGGGGTTCACACTGCCGATGGGGGGGAAGGACGACACCTTCTGCCCCCTGGGGTTCACACTGCCGCTGGGGGGGAAGGACGACACCTTCTGCCCCCTGTTGTTCACACTGCCGCTGGAGGGGAAGGATGACATCTTCCCCCTGGGGTTCACACTGCCGATGGGGGGGAAGGACGACACCTTCTGCCCCCTGGGGTTCACACTGCCGCTGGGGGGGAAGGACGACACATTCTGCCCCCTGTAGGGCCGGTAGAGAGACCTTGGTCCCATCTCTACCTGCCATCTGGAGGTCATTCCAGGACCAGTCAATGAAGTCTGGTTCTGCATGTCGAGTAGGTTGGGGCTACACGAAGCTGAGCAGGTGTTGGTAGTCCTGCTCCAGCTCCCACTCTCTCGTTACCAGGTGGGTCATGTCTTTGCTCACCTCGCCTTAGTCATCCCAGACATACATGCCCATCCGGTAGTCGTAGATGTCCCAAAACCTAGACCCTTCCATGCTGCCAAGATCAATGTCGTCCTCCAAGGCATCCCATAATAAACCCGGGCCATCATAATCCTTCCCCTCCGGTAAGTCGTGTTCGGACGTCCAGGGGGTAAGTCGAACGGTATGCCACCAGAGGGCCTGGTATGCGTTGTCTAGCCAGATCTCTCACCATACCAGGGTCTCTAGTCTTGTCACCCACTCATCCAGGGGCTGCTCTCCCAATAGATACATCCGCATCGCCACACGCTTCTGTAGCCGCTGCTCATCACTGGAGAGACTCTCAACTCGCCCCATTGGGCATCTTCCAGGGCATCATACCAGAGTTCCTTTCTGTCTGCATCCCTGTAGTCCGCGGCCGCCTCCTCCTCTTCATCATGAAACGCTGTCTGAAAACTAGCCGGTTCCATCCTGCTGTAGCCAGGGGCACTGTACGGATACTAGCGTTGCCCTCAATTTGTAACTCCAAACGTTACCAGCATCTCCGGGCTGCTTTTCCTCTCACTAGGACGCCATCCCACCACTGCCAGCCAATGTAACGGATCTCCTGGCACCCCGACCGGGTACCTCCGTTGATGGACGCGTCCTAGTTTGCGTCGAGGCCTACAAGCACCGCACCGGACACCACAACCACCACAGACTCCACAACCGCCGTAGCTTAACTGGAGCCGCGCCGTCTTCCTTCCACCCTGTATGAATCTCCAGCATCCAGGATCGTGTGGGGAAGACCTCTCCTCCAAGCAGAGTACATCAGGAACAAGGGTTCAGTAGTTACCGCTCAAGGGAGTATGCAAAAGCATAGCAGTCCCCAGTATGATATAGCAATTCCCTCCAAGAACAAGACGAGGCTACGTTTTGAAGGGTCAAGTAGAACTCTCTTGCTGGCACACCCATCCTGGTTTTTATTACAGTCAGGTAAACAGAACACACCCAGGGGAAGGTATAAACAATCAATAACACAATAGTAACGCCCACAGTTTCCCTCCCCTCCTGCTTGGGAGATAATTGAGTTTATTACTGTATCTACTCAATTATCTCCCAGCTAAAACTTACACATTTTTATACATTTTTATAACTTTATGATTTTACTTAGTACATAAATAAAACTTACATTTTTATGAACAACATAAATTGTGGAACAACATATTAAAAAATGGCATGAATCAGACCAGGGTTTAAAAGTTAGTAAAGTATCTTTTATACATAACACACAGACATTTCACATATCCCCCATAGTTGGCAACACAATACACATATAGGGACAATAGGTGGGTCACACTTCCCTGAGGCTACCTGGCAACTTTGATACAATCAGACGTGGATTAGATCATCCTTCTTTGTTCTTATGTCTGAGAATGAAAACACTTTATACAATAGACTTCCTTATCTTATGAGGAGTCTCTGTAATAGGATTATCTATTATGCCCAGGTCTGCAATAGTCTGGGTTAATATTCTGCAGAGCATAAACCAACATACATACAGTATAATAGTAGGATCATATTTTAACCAAGAATTAAATAACCATAAAACAGGGTAAAACAGTGATGGGTTCGTTACAGTAATCATATCCCCTCTTAGATGCCTTTCTTCTAGAGAAAATACGTTTAGTTTGGTTAGTCTTTCTTCATAACTTAGCTCCTCCATCCCCTTATTAGTTTTGTAGCCCTTCTCTGTACCTTTTCCAGCTCTAAAGTGTACTTGTTATGAAGTGGTGCCCAAAATTGTCCTCCATATTCTAAATGAGGGCGCACTAGAGATTTGTATAGTGGCAGAATTATATTTGCTTCCCTGGCTTCTATACCCTTCTTAATAAATGCTAATATTTTATTTGCCTTTGCAGCTGCTGCTGGCTCTTGAGCACTGTTACCTAGGTGGTTGTCCACAAGCACTCCCAAAT